>JAQQSK010005358.1:0-14942 GCA_028658325.1 Potorous gilbertii
AGAGAGAGAGAGAGAGACAGAGAGAGAGAGAGAGACAGAGAGACAGACAGAGAGAGAGAGACAGACAGAAACAGAGATAGAGAGGCAGAGACAGAGACAGGGTAGACCAATAGAGTGGCTATGCAGTATCACTAGACCTCAGGATACATGGATAGGAGTAATATGAAAGAAGAGAGAAATAAAGGGAAGGTTAAGGTTGTTAAGAGCCTTGAATGCTAGACAGAGAAATTTATATTAGATCTTAGAGGTAATAGGAGCTTCCGGATTTACTGAGTAGGTGAGCTATATGATCAGATCTGAACTTTAGGAAAATCAGTTTGGGAGCTATGTGGATGATGGATTGAAGTGGAAAGAGACTCAAGGGAGGGAGGCCTCAAGATCAATGTTTGGCATCACTTATGTGCTAGAAAAACACCATAGAAGAGAGAATTATAAATAAGCAACCATCCCTTGCCGAATGTTTACAAGGACTAAGGATGGGCCCCAATTCCATCAATGTCACAAATGGTAGAGATTTTCTTTCAAAAGCAAATTGTTCATAAAAACCAGGCCAATCCCTTGGTATTTTAGGTATCATATTGGAACAAAATGAGATACTTCTAGGTCAGTCAGCAGTTAAAAAAAGGAGATTTACTTAGCCACAGGACAAAAGAGGAGATTAAAGAAAGATAGACATTGAGATTTTTCTAGTTGGTTCAACTGAGACAAGCTTCTGTTGTGATCTTCCTGTCAAGCATCAGAAATCTCCTGGCTCTCCCTTGTTTTGTATTCAGATGATGAGAAAATGCTATCAATAGTTTGAACTAACTAGTTGAGTTCTCTTAACCAAACAAGTCTCAAAAATTTCTCAGTACCTTTAAAGGAAAAACTAGCTTAACTTGCATGGAGGAGGGATGGGTGAGTTAGAATATTGCTTTTACCACGAAGTTTCATTAGGCACAGAGTTTTTGTTAAATACTTCCCTGAAAACAACATAATGTAATCATACAAAGGCTAGGATAGGATCTAAGTTTATCTTCTGCACTGGGGCTTCATATTTATTCAATACTTTAGTGGCTCCATGAGCCAACATGAGTACACCCTTTATAGATGCAGTTGGCAACTCATTCTTGCTATCTCAGACTCTATGAATTTTGTCCATATTCTCCCTTAAATCCTCTATGGGGATGTGCTTCAGTGTTCTGGGGGGGTCTTCTAGATCTCTTAACGTTGTAAAGGCACCAGTACAGCAAGCACCTTGATCTTAATACATGACTTAATACATGACTCTTTCTTGATAAGTCATGCATCTTTTTTTTTGTTTTTGTTTTTGGTGGTCTTAATTATAATATTTTTGGTTATTATTTTACATATCTCTATGCTAAAAAGCATAGTCTATTTCTCTGTGAAGAGGATCAGTCTTTACTCAGCACCTGCTGTATGGTCAGTCATGTCCTACTGATAAAGGAAGGAAACAGTTGGAGCTTATGTTATTATCCCTGTCCTCAGGGAATGAAAAACTAGTTGAATGAAATGGTGAGATGAGACTCATGAGGGAGACAGAGCAATACAGTAGAAAATGATGTGATCCTGAACTCCTAGACTGTTTAAAACTGGTGATTGACTTGTTCTTTTTAAGAAGTGACTTTGCTAAGTGGTCATATGTCAGAGTTCCATGATACAGACATCTAAGTTGGTGTGACTGTTACTAGACTGCCTATGAGTCTAGAGAAATGATAATTGGCCTTGGGACTGATTCCCCTGAAAGTATATTTAATGAAATAGTTACTAATAATATCAGACAGAGATGATTTCCATCTGTTGGCCCATTTTTTGGTCAAGCACCCTTTGGCCTCCCATGCACACTAAATATTTATCAGCTTGCTTGAAAAATACATTCTGAATCTTATATAGGTTCTTTATAAATAATCTGAAACTTTTTGTGGGAATATTCCTGTAGAGTTGTGTTCTAATATCAATATTTCAGCAATGAATTGATATCAAGTCTGCCAGTAGCCAACCTGTGTGTTATTTCCTACATACCTATACATTCACCCCCAATCACTCATTTCTCTTCTGCAACATCCTTGGGCTTGGTAGAGTTAAGTTTTTTCAAGCCATTGCCATTTGGGCTGTGTGCTTTGTTTGTTTTTCTTGCTGCTTTAGGTGAAAGGTAAAGGGTGGTGGTGGTCCAGTATAGGGTAAGGGAAAAGAGAAGAAAAGGCAGAGAGAGCAAGAGTCCTGAAGAAAAGTGGAGAGAAACAGAGACATACATATAGAGAAACAGCAGGCAGGTAACCTAATAGAGAGACAGAGAAAAAGGCACAGAGAAAGAAAGAAAGAAGCCGAGATAGACTTAGAGAGACAAAGAGATTTAGCAAGCTAAATCCAAAGACAGACAGAAAGACAGATGAGGGGCGGGGAGAAAAAGAGAAAGAGAGAGAAAGGCAGAGACAGAGAGACAGAGAGACAGTGACAGAGAGGCAGAGAGATAGAGACAGAGAGAGAGAGAGAGACACCAAGAGATTGCATGTCTTGAACAGAAAAACAAAAATAGACTATCCAGAAAGACAGACACACACACACTGAGACAGAAATAGCTAGAAATGCATATAACAGTGTCACTGAATAAGACATAATCATATTCATACACAGTCAGAGGAGCAACAGAGAAAGATTCAGAAACAAAAAAAAAATGAACAAATGAGAGACACAGAGACAGAGACAGAAAGAAGTGGATTCTTCATTACTTCATTGTCAATGGCTTTGTAACTGTGGAAACCGGAAAAAGGTCAATTTGTGGGCAAATGTAGGTTAATAGTAACAATAGTCATTTGTAATATTAAAGATAGGTCCCGATTAGTATGAATAATTCATTCTCTGAAGGTATGGCTTTATTTAAATTTACACTATATATTTTCATTGAACCAGAACCAAATTTTTGAAAATATATTTCTAATTTCAAATTATGTGAAATCAGGTATGTGTGACCACTTTGTGGGATGCATTATTCTCACTAATAGAGGCTGAGCTGGAAGATGGCTTGAAGGTTCACAGAACTTTCTCTTACAGCCTAGTGAGGTAGGCAGTATAAATATCATTATCTCCGTTTTCCAGAGAAAAGTGAAACTCCCAGACGTGACTTGTCCAAGGTCCTGAATGCCCAGCTCAGGGCTCTTCCACCATTTCATGTTGCTTCTCATATTTTTTCTTCCTTTTTAAATAGTATTTGATTCTTTTCCCAATTATACATCAAAGCAATTTTTAGTTTTTTTATAAGATTTTGAGTTCCAAATTTTTCTCCCTCTTCCTATAAAGATAGGCAATGTGATATAGGTTACACATCACATTTTTCTTTTTGAAGCAATGTGATGTGCCGGAAAGAAACCTAACTTAAGATTCAGGTTCAAGTCTGGGCTCTATTAATAACTTGTTAACTTGTGCTAATCAATTGATCTCATGGGAATCATTTTCTTCATTTGTCAAGTGGGAATGATAATACGTCTATTCTCCTTACAGTTGTATTTACAAAGCTCAGATAAAGTAAATGGCATGACCTGCTTTAGACGCTATAAAATGTTATGCAATATAAGACATTGTTATAATTGGCATTAGTACAGTAATTATTATTGTTTTAGTGGGGCCTGTGATTTCTTTGGTCTGGGAACCTCCCAGTGTGGGCGCTCCATCCATTGATACAAATCAGCAGCTTGCCTGCACTCTATAGTCTTAGAGAGTTGGCTGATGCAGCGAGGGGTTAAATGACTTAACTATGGTCACACAGCCAGTATGTATCAGGTGCAAGGGTAGACCCAAGGTCATCCTGACTTTGAGAGTGGCTCTCTATACACTATGCAACTGTCTTTAAAAGAATTACAATTATTGTTATATTTTAAGCTTCTCCCAACTAGTTTGTACTTAAATTTCCAATAAGTGATTTCTAGTTTAACGTCAAACATTGATTCACTGGGAACTGTCTAAAACATGATACTTACCTGCTGACGTGGTTTGCTCATGGTCTGGATTTTTCCACATTTTTGTCCACATGTAGTCCTTGTATTATAGAAGAAACAATCTGACTTTTTTTCCTGAGTAGAGTTCCCAGTTTATTCCTTTGGTTGGCTTTTAGTTGCATTCAGTCTTAAACTAAGAACATTAGCCCTGGGCTAAAGTCCAGGAAATATATTGATTCACATTTTGACCTTGATGAGTGTCCTTTCTGCTTCCTCTTTCTTCCCTCATTTCTGCAGGATGTAAACAGTTCACATCTTGCAAATGTGAAATGATATATAAGTTTATTATCATTAGTCGTTGTTAATTGAATAACACTTTTTGAATTATATACTGGTAATTATTTCAGAGGAAATTATTTCCACCTCCTTACTCTTTTGCCTGATAATGTGTTCCTTAAATTTATAGTCACAGGAGGTGAATGGTTTAATGGGTGCTTATTAAAAATCCAAAGAGGGAGTCCTGCTTTTCCTTTCATTGCGAAATGGAATATTTTGTACGGGCATATTTTCCTATGTCTATCATGGGAGATTGGCACACCTTGCTTTTCTGTTTCCACAGTCCAATCTTCATCCCCACCTCCATCCTCGTTCCCATTCTCATAGCATCCCTTAGATGTAACAAGGTGGTTTAATAGAAATAACATTGAATTTAGAGTTAGAAGACCTGGGTTCAAGTATTGAGAGTTTTACTTAACAGGGCTGGGTGATAGCAAGTTAGATGCTTACTTTCTGTGAACCTCAGTTTCTGTAAAATGGGGATAAATAATACAGACTTTACTCAAATGTAATAACATTTGTGTTTTGAACACCTCTGTACAAATAGAGAATGTTATTATTAGATTATGAGTAAAAAGAAGGGCATAGGTGGATAGAGTTAGGGGCCTGGAGTCAGGAAGACCTGAGTTTAAATCTGGCCTCAGACACATCCTAGCTGTGTGACCCTGGAAAAGTCATTTAACCCTGTTTGTCTCTGTTTTCTCATTTGTAAAGTGAGCTGGAGAAGGAAATGGCAAATCAATCTAATATCCTTGCCAAGAAAACCCCAAATGGGGTCATAAAGAACCAGACATGACTAAAATGTGTGAACAGCAGCAAAAACAAATATGATGCACAGAACAGGTGCTCATTTGCATTGGTAGAGGAAAAAGTCTATCAGTCCAAAAATGTGAAGAAAGTATAGTAAGATTTCAATTCATTAGAGTTTAATTAATTAGCTTAATCAACTAATATTCTCTTAGCTACCCCCATTCCCCATCATTTTCAGTTTTTTTTAAAAGAAGATCAAAATTAGAACAAAATAAACCGATACAAGAGATTTATCTAGCTAGAAAAATCAGCAAAACAAATCTAGACTATATCTGGGTCCAGGCTACAGTCAGCTCAAGCAACTCGGACATCATTACCTCTGTCCAGTGAACACTAAATTTGGGAGGGCAATGCTGAGACCCAGCAAGAGATGTCAGGAATAGATGATTCCATCCATTTATTTGATTATACATGAGCAACAAAATGGGCATTCACTTTAGATTTTCAGCAAAAAATTAAGTCTTTTTATTTTGAATTGAATTTCTATTTAATTGAATTTCTTTCCTGCCTTTTGTGACTCAACTCCTTGAAAAGGTCATCTATAATATTTTCTTCCTTTTTCTCTCCTCTCTCTCCTCACTCCTTACACTCTGGCTTCTGACCTTATCATTCCACTCAAACTACTCTCACCAAAGTTACAAGTGGTCTGTTAGTTGCCAAATCCAAAGACTTTTTTTTCAATCTCCATTCTCCATTACCTCTCTAGAGTTGATGACCCTATTGATCATTCTCTCCTCCTCAATATTCTCTTTAGATTTTAAAGGCATCACTGTCTCCTGATTCTCTTCCTATCTATCTGATTACTCCTTCTAAGTCTCTCTCTCTCTCTCCTTTCTCTCTCTTGCTGTCTCTCTGTCTCTTTCTTCTTCCTTTCTCTCTCTGTTTCTTGCTGTCTCTGTCTCTCTGTCTGTCTCTGTCTCCATCTCTCTCTCTCTCTCTGCTGTATCCTCGTCCAGATCATGTCCTCCAACCACAGATATGTCCCATAGGATTCTATCCTGGGCCCTCTTATCTTTACTATTTCATTTGGTGATTTCATCATTTCCTATGGATGTGATTAGCATTTCTGTGGGGACAGTTCTCAAATCGAATTATGCCTGTTCTAACCTTCAATCTTGCATCTCCAACCACTTTTTTTGACATCTCAAATTGGATGTTCAATATATATCTGAAACTTCAATATATCCACAACTGAACTCATTATCTTCTGCTGTTGCCATAGATGGCACTACAGTCCTCTAAGTCCCTCAGACTCATAATGTTGGTGTGTCATCCTCACATTCTCAGTATTTCTCTCCCCCCATGTCCAAGTTATGGCCAGGGCCTATTGTTTTCACTTTTGTAACATTTCTTGAATATGTTTTCTCTTCTCTCCTGTGACACTGCCTCCACTCTGATGTAGGCCCTCATCACCTCATACCTGGACCATTGCAATGGCCCACTAATGGCTCTGCCTGCCCCAAGTCTCTCCCTACTTCCAATCCATCCTTCATCCAACTTCCAAAGTGATTTTTGTAAAATGCATATCTGACCACATCACTCTTCTACTCAATAAACTCTAGTTGTTTCCTATTGCCTCAAGATAAAATGCAAAATCATGTGTCTGGAATTTAAAACCCTTCTCAACCTAGCCCGCTCCTACTTTTGACAGTCTTTTTTACAAAAACCTTACTCATCAACATACAATCTTTGATTTAGTGACATTGGCCTTCTTGATGTTCCTTAAATAACATATTGTTATTTTATTATTTCTAGGCTGTGGGCATTTTCTTTTTGTTTGTTTGTTTGTTTCTTTTTATTAAGTAATTAATTTTTAGTTTTCAACATTCATTTCTACAAGATTTTGAGTTCCAAATTTTCTCTCCATCTCTACTTTCCTCCTACCCTATGATGACATGAACTCTGATTACCCCTTCCCCCAACCTGCCTTCCCTTCTATCACTCCCTTTCTCTCTTCTCTTATCCCCTTCCCCTTCTATTTTCCTGTAGGGCAAGACAGATTTCTATACCCATTGCCTGTATATCTTATTTCTCAGGTATTTTTGCAGATAAAAACGGTTTTTAACATTCACTTTTAAAACTCTGAGTTCCAATGTTGGCATTTTCTTTGACTGTCCCCTATGCCTGGAATGCTCTCCGGCTTCTTATCTACTTACTGAGCCCACTTAGCTTCCTTAAAGTTCCAACTAAAATCCCATCTTCTATAGGAAACCTTTCCCAATTAATTAATTCTAGTGTCTTCCACCTCATTTCCTATTTATTTTGTATAAAACTTTGTACATATTTCTTTTTTTGTTGTTGCCCCATTAGATTATAAGTTCTTTGAGGGCAGAGAGTGTCTTTTGACTCCTTTGGTCTCCTCAACATTTAGCACAGTACTTGGCAAACAGTAGGCATTTAATAAATGTTTATTGATTGATTGTATCCTCATAGCATTGTGTTTATATATTCTGCTTTGTGCTTAGTTATGTGCAAATATTAGTACTCCAAGTAGACTGCAGACTCCATGTAAGCAGTACTACAGGGCCATAGGTACAGCACTAAAAGAGACCTCAGTGATCATGTAATCTTATTTCCTTATATTACAAATCAGGAAACTGAGGCCCAAAGAGGTTATGTGACTTGCCTAATGTCACATGGATAGCAAAAGTCAGAAAGGTTATTCCAGGTCAGGTCCTTAGACTTTTTACATCTTTCTCAGCACAGTGCTTACTGTCAGTAGGTACTAAGTAGTAGTTGTTTTCCATACCGGAAGAGTACCAAAATGATATCACTATGCCAGGGACAAGGTGCAGTTGAGCTGTGGCTGATCAGACCAACACAAGCTTGGAAGGCTCTACCACAGGTTGGGCACAAATAGTCCATGTGATTGAAGTGAGTTTGTACCCTGCCTACTTCCTTAAGAAATTGAGGCAACTTATATATAGATGAAAACACAATTCAAGATAACACATTTCTGGAAGAAATAGAGTACATCTAACAAGCGAAAGGAACAGATGCTTTCCGAGTTGAGATGGCAATAGCTCTAGCTCCTAGTTTTCTATCATTTAAGGCAAAAAGATAACATAACTTTTGTTTTTTGACACCAGGTAGTAGACACATTCATCTGTGGGGACAATATTTTTTCCTAGAACTGAGCTCAGGCAGGAACTTTTTAAATTAAATAGTGGCCAACATCTTCAACCATTGTTTTATAAAAGATAACAGAGATTTTCAGCAAATGGTGTTAAAATGAAAAAAAAAAAGAAAAGTTTACAGTTATTCAGAAAATTCAGTTTCTCAGAATCTGATTTTTCAGAGGATTCCTGGTCATCTGTTCTCTTCTGATTTGACTTTTAAAGACTTAACCATTAAAAAAAAAAGACAACTTTTCTCTGGGCTGGTGCCATTTCTTAGGTCTTTAAAAGTTCTCTAAGGGGCCATTGGGAATGAAGAGGAATAAGGGTTGGATTTTTAGGTTTTGCAAAGTCCTACACATGTTATCATATGTGAACTTCATCAAGGGAGGCAGGTTCTACAGCTAAAATTTTAAAGATGAGAAATTGGAAAGTCAGAGGTTAAGTGACCTATCCAGAAGCACATTGTTATAAATGACTGAGGAAGGATTAAAATCTAGGCCTTTTTGACTCCAAGTCCAACACTCTTTTTATGAGGCCAAGATGATTCCTGAAATTCTTTCCAGTTTTTTATAGCATTTATTTTTTTAAAAACTATTTGTGTGTGCGCCTGTGTGTATTTACTTCATTTTTATATTATCTTCACTTCTTAATATGTTGCTTTCCCCAGAAAGCTACCTTTTATAGCAAAGATGGAAAGGTGGAAAACTGTATCAACAATATACCACATTCCCAGAGAAGGGAGTACATTTTCTCCATTTTTTAGGTCCAAGTTTGATCATGATAAATATACCCAGCTCTTTCTTTTTGTGAAAAGATGCAAGGTGGGATGGGGTGAGGGTCGATTGTTTTTCACACCTGATTGTGATTTCCAGGTTATTATCACATACATCATTCTTCATACAATTTAGCGGCAGACCTGGATGCCCCTTTGGCAAGATTGTCCCAAGAATAGCTCTCCAGAGTCATCTGCTTCCATTACTGAGGTCTCCTGATAAGAAAAGCAAAGAGAGTTTTAAATCCTATCATGAATGGATAATGTCTTTACAAATGGTCTAGGCGGAAGGGCTTGTGGAGAAAGCCATGTGGCCTGATCATTCTGAGGAAAGTTTATATCCTTAGTAAAACCAGAGGTTGCTGTGATTTACAGGGCTGTTTACCTCTGAGCATTATCATATATTATGCTTTTTGACGTCAAGATGCTAATTGCTGAGAGATTCCTGGGTGTGCCCATAAATTAGCTGACAGTACTTCATCTGACTGGGCTTTTTGTGCTTTAGTCATATCAAAAAGTAATTATATTTTCTGCAGACTTAATCCCACTGGTTTAATGGAGCATGTAAAATATGCCTTACAATTTACCTTTTATTAATCTGAGTTTGTGGAAACTGGGCACCATCTAACGAGCTGGATTCTTTAAAACTCACCATACCCTTCAATAATATAACCTCTGTTTAACTTTGCCAAGCTTAGGAGAAATGAACTTCTATCAGTGCCAACTCCCCTTTCCCCTCCCCTGATCCCCAAATGAAGCCTGGTCAACAGGAACTTACTATATGCTAGATACTTTACTAAAGAAGTAGAAAGAAAAGAACTCTTGTCCTAAAGGAACTTACATTCCAAAGGAAGAAGATAATATGTAAAGGAAGCTGGTGGGGATGGGTTGGGGGTAAGATGAAGGTCAGGTCTAAGGAAACAGGAGTATAGCCTGAAGAGGAATCAAGCCCATGCCTTGCATGAGTGTCTTAAAAAAGGGATGTTTTAGGATGAACCAGGCAGTTAGAGGGAAAAGCAGCAGGGGAGGAGGGCAATTTCAACTTCCACAGTGATGAAATTTCTGGGACATTATAGAGAAAGTCTGGAAGAGTCAGGAGTCTAGACTGGAGAATAATGAAGAACAGTGATCTCTAAGGGTCATGATAAATAAAGGAAGGCTCCATCCAATCCCTTCTCTTTACTTACTTACATACATATTTACTTCCATAGTCAATACCTTAATTCAGGTGCTCATCATGTCTCACCTGTTTTTCCCTCTTTCCAGTCCATCCTAAACATAGCTAAACTGATTTTCCTTAAGCCAGGAGCTGACTACAATGTCACTCCTCTACTCAATAATAGACTCCAGTGACTCCTTATTGTCTGTAGGATAAACTAAAAACTCCTGTGCTTCTTTTAATGCCCTCCAAACCTTGTCCAATTTATCTTTCCATGACTTCCCCTCCCCGAAGCATGTATACTTTGCTTCTCACGGAGGTCCTGGTTGCATCTTCTGTTCCACATGCTTGATTTGCATTTCATTTTCCCCTCTGCCTCACAGAATCCTCCCATTCTTTAAAATGCCTCTGGCTACAGTAAAATTTTCACGATACCCTCACCAGTTGGTGTCCTCCCTCTCTAACTATCATGTATTGATTTTCTTTATATTTATTCTTTGCATTCTTATCTATGTTCTGACTGCTTTAATGGAAACTCCTTGTGAGCAGAGATTGTTTCATCTGTTTATTTGTACCTACCTCCATGCCTACCACAATTCCTACTACATATTAAGAACTAAATAAAGATGTTGATTGATTCAGAATTTCTACCAGAGAGAGCCAGTCTAAGATAAAACCAAGGGTTGCAGATTATGAATTTGTCTTTGCCTAGACCACGGCTTTCTTTATTGTGTTTGCTTTTGTTGTGGCCTCCATATTCTGCTTCTTGTTCAGTTGTTTTTAATTGTGTCTGACTCTTTATCACCCAATTTGGGGGTTTCTTGGTGAAGATACTGCAGTGGTTGCCATTTCTAGCCCCCTCTTGTCATGACAGTACCACACCAATATCATGCAAACACCATGCCAATGTCATGACAATATCATACCAATATCACACAATATTAAACATCATACCAATGTAGTGCAATCCTGACACAATCACACCAGCATCACACCCAATATAATAATTATGACAATATCATGCCAAAATTAAACATCATATCATTATCATACAAATACCACAGTGATGCCATGCCAGTATCATGTAAACACCATGACAATGTCAGACCAAATGTCACATTAACTCCATGCCAATGCCACGACAATAACGAGCACCACACCAATGTTATGCAAACATGACGCCAATGTTGTACCACTATCATGCTACTGTTGCAGAAACATCATGTCAATGTCACATCAACATTAAACATCATGCCAATGTCATATCAATATCACATTAATATTAAATATAATGTCAATATCACACACACATCACAGCAAATTTATGCCAATGTCATGCAAAAAATCACAGCAATATCATTGAAATATACTTTCAATATCATGGCAATATCACATCAATATTAAACTGTCATGAGTTTTATTTAGAGTAATGATGAGACTCTAGTCTCCTTCTGCTCCAAGCTAGAAGTCACTTCCTAGTATCATCATTTTAAGGATATTTTAACCATAGTTAAGACAAATTAACCATGTCTCTCCTCCCTACTCAATAAACTCTAGCGGCTCCCTATCACCTCCAGGATCAAACATAGGATCCTGACTTTGGCATTCAAAGCCCTTTATAACATACTCCCATGCCTTTCTGTTCTTAAACTTTATCTTGCTCCCCACTCCAAGTACTCTGATCCAGTGACTTTGAACTCTGCTCTTCCTTGAAAAGAGTGCTCTGTCTCCTGTCTCTCAGCATTTTACTGACTGTTTCTCATACATTGAATGCTCTTTCTCCTCATTTCCATCTTCTGCCTTCCCTGACTTCCTTTAAGTCCCAGTTAAAATCCTTCTATAGGAAGCCTTTTCCAATCTCTCTTAATTCCAGTATTCTTTCTCTTGATTGTTTCCTATTTCTCTTGAAAGGCTTCCTTCACCCTACAAACTGAAAGTGGGCTGGAGTGCTGCTTCTGCTTCAAACAGGTTAGTTAAGCAGCAAAATGGTAGAGAATTTAGCTCCTCAGAAGCCATTTTGGGAAGCAAAATAGGTCCCAAAATCCAAATTTTTAATTTTTCACTTGGGCAGATAAAAAAAGTGTTGCACACCCATAAGCAAATGAGGCAAGTGTGTAAGGTCTTGCATACATTTGCATGGGAATACCAGTATTCATACAGGGAGCAGGGCTGGGAATCAGACTATAAGAGCTTGGGTATAATCCTGCCAGATAAGTCTTCAACTGAGAGATGAGGTTCAGTAGGGACTGGGAAAATTATGAAAAAAAGAAAAAGTAAAAAATATTTTGTCCATATAAGAGATGAGAATGGCTATTTTAGTTAGATGCAGCTAGATGGCATAGTACATAGAATGCCAGAACTGTGGTCAAGAAGACCTGAGTTCAAATCTGGCCTAATGCTTAGTAGCTGTGTGACCCTGGACAAGTCACTTAACCTCTATTTGCCTTAATCTACCAGAGAAGGAAATGGCAAACCACCCCAGTATCCTTGCTAAGAAAACTCCAAATGGGGTCCCCAAAGAATTGAACATGACTGAACAACAAGAATAAAATATATATTTTGTACGTAGTTGTTTCGTTGTCTTCCTCATCACATTGTGACCTCCTTGAGGGCAAGGACTGACTGATTTGAGGAATGTCACTTCATTTCTCTAAGTTGAAATGCCACAGGCAAAGCTTTTATTCCAATTTATTTGTTTCCAAATGGCACAAGAGGTAATCACGAGTAAGACAATTGTCTGAGTTGCAACGCAAGCCCATTTGAGGGCTATCATTCCTGAAGAGATAGTAGTCAGGGAGTTTTAGAGGCCCTTCTATATGACATAGGTTATTTAATAATATTGTTTAGATATGGCACATTTAGGGGTTCTTTTCCAAATGAAACTGTCGATCTCTTTCTCTCTTTTTCTTCCCTTTGGTTATAACTGTTATTGCTGGTAGGGTGCTCTGAACTTTTTCATTATTTCCCAGCTCATTTACCCCCCTCAACGGACCTCTAAAGAAAGAGCAAGCAGTTGGGAAATTGCTTATGGTGTTAAACCAAACTATAAGTCTTATAGAGACTAGGATCATTCTTATGAGACAAGAAAATCAGATGTGGAAATGACCAGAGAATTATTGTAAAATTATCAGGAAAAGACCAGTTTCTGTTCCTTTGTGCCTGGTGTAAGGGTAGGGATGAAGCCAGAGAGAATTTATACTTTATGGAGCAAAAAGATGTTTATGAATTAGCCCTTAAAATGACTCAGCAATCCCCTTTTAGAGCAGTATCTAGCAAGAAGTCCAAATCATTCCTAGACAAGTAGCATGACATGTGCCCTCTAATTTTGTGATGTATGATGTGAAAATAATACAAGAAATATTGAAGACAAATCAACTGAGTAGGAGGGAGGAATAGTTATTATCAATGGTTCCAGAGCTGCTGAAATATTTCATGTGTTAAGTTTTTGTGCCCTTTAAATTTCGGTGTTTTGGGACAGAGCTCATTAACCTGACCTAGTTATAATTTTGCTTCAGAGCTCTTCTGAAGTAGGTATGGATTTAATGGGAGTATACCCATCAAATCTCTGGCCAAGATTGTAAACTCCTCTTCCTGTTTAAATTGACAGAACTGAGACTCTAAATTTCAGCTCCTATTGAACGTTGAGAGGGCAACCCTGTTAGTTTGGTAAAAAAAAAAAAAAAAGATCAAGCTTCTGAATGGCAAAATATTCTTGCAGTGAAAATTAAAAATAAAAATGGTTGGAGATTTGAAATTGAAATGATGATGGCCCCTTACATGGGATGGCTGGGAAGTTCAGAAGGCATGGTAAAGAGTCTTTCAATTATAGAGTAGCTTGCAGGAACACTATGTGGAATCAATTGGTTAATCCCTTTAAGTTCAGTCATTTTTCTATTCTGCCTTCCTCAGGCATTTTCACCTTGAACTCCGAATCTAAGGAGAAATAGAAGGGGTTGACTGCAGCTTGTTTTATTCATCCTGCCAATCTATAGCTTGGGAAACTCTGCATTAACACATTAACAGGAAGAAGGATGAGGAATAATGATGATGATACCATTATACAATTCTTTAATCTTTATATAATGCATTGTTACAGGAAACATTTCCCTCAAAACAACCCTGTAAGATTGATATTTTAGAGATGAGGTGATAAACTTTGTCCAGGTCACTAAATTAGCTCCAATATGGAACTAGGATTTGAACCTCAGGTCTGATTCTAAATCCAATGTTCTTTCCAGGAAGCCACTGGGCTTCTCTCATTAGACACTGTTTAATTAGAGTTACTTTTCACTTTGTTTATGCTTACGATGGCTGGGATTGTGGGTAGGAGTGGATCATGGATACAAGGGAGGAAGCAACCACTAGCATTATAGATTTTAAATGGGAAAGGACAATAGAGATTATCATTATGTAGATGATGAAACTAATGTTCAGGGAAATGATGACTTGCCCCAGGTCACATAAGACTGAAATGAGGCTGGGCATGTAGGACAGTGACTTGGGCAGGAGATGTTTTACTGGAGTAACTAGATGCTAGAGGTCCTGGAGCTAGAGCACACACATCCAATCTAGGAATAAGGCAGTGTAATGACACTCGTTTTGGAAGCAGACCTGTGATTTTATTGGTCTAGAGAAGTCCTAGTGAGGAAATTCTCTTTATCCAATGTGGGTAGGCATCTATTTTAGAACTTAGTCTTGGGATTTTGCTTATGGCACTGAGAAGGTAAAAGACTTGTCCAGACTCACACAGCCAATAGGTGTCAGAGCAGAAACTTGAACTCAAGTCTCATTTCTGAGGCTAGTTTCCTACCCAA
>JAQQSK010005359.1:0-14942 GCA_028658325.1 Potorous gilbertii
GTTTTTCAGAAAGTCATTAGCCTCCATCTGTTCCATTCTAATTTTGAGAGAGCTATTTTCTTCAGTGAGCTTTTGCACCTCTTTTTCCACTTGGCTAATTCTGCTTTTGAAAGCATTCTTCTCCTCATTGGCTTTTTGAACCTCTTTTGCCAATTGAGTTAGCCTATTTTTCAAGGTGCTATTTTCTTCAGCATTTTTTGGGCCTCCTTTATTAAGATCTTGACCCGTTTTTCATGCTTTTCTTGCGTCTCTCTCATTTCTTTTCCCAGTTTTTCCTCCACCTGTCTGACTTGATTTTCAAAATCCTTTTTGAGCTCCTCCATGTCCTGAGCCCATGGGGTATCTATTTCTGATATTTGGGATACAGAGGCTTTGACAGCTATGTCTTTTCCTGATGGTAAGCATATCTCTTCGTCGTCATCAGAGAGGAATGGAAGAATCATCTTCTCAAAAAAATAACCATTTATGGTCTTAGTTTTCTTCCCTTTTCTGGGCATTTTCCCAGCCAGTTACTCGACTTCTGAGAGTCCTCTCCACCCCCTGGCCTAGACCCGACCCGCTAGTGCTTGGGGTCTGGGATTCAAATGCTGCTCCCCAGCCTCAGGGCTTTTGGCAGCAGGCCTGACTGCTCTTCAATGGGAGCTTCTCTGCTGGTTCTCGGGTGGGGGCAAGGCCGCCTCTCAGGCTCAGGTCCCTCAGGGGGTTTATGCAGAGATCTTTTGTAATGGAGCTGGGGTGGAGCTCCTGCCTGCTCTGGGGCCTCTGGCCAAGCGGCCTCTTCCTCTTCCGCGGCCCCAGCCTCCCGAGGGGGTCCGTGTCCCGGAGATACCCTGCTCCCCTCTCAGTCTGTCTCTCTCACTGACCTGTGCGTCTGTGGGTGGAGGGACCTTCGCAGCCGCCCGGCGATTATGGTCCCGGAAGCCTGCTTTGGTCTGCTCGCCCCTCTTAGTGCCGCGTGGCCGGGGCGGGGAAGGGGAGGGCTCTGCAGGGCAGGGCTCCGCTCCCGTCCAGTGTACCTTTGAGGTCGGTTTTTCAGGGCTCTCTGCAACGGAAATCTCCTTCACTGTGTTGCTGCGCGGCTTCCACTGTTCCAGAATTTGTCAGGAGTTCTTTTTATAGGAAATCTATGGGCTGTGAATTTGGAGCTAGCAAATGTGAGCCTTTCTACTCTGCCATCTTGGCTCTGCCCCCAATTTCAAGTAGTTTTTTACTTGATTCTCTGAGATTCTTTAACTATATCATCATGTCATTTGCAACTAGTCACAACTTAGTTTCTTCTTTGCCTATTCTAATTCCTTCAATTTCTTTATCTTCCCTCTTTACCACAGCTAATATTTCTAGTACCATACTGAATAACAGCCGTGATAAAAGACATTCGTGTTTCATCCCTAATCTTATTGGAAATGAATGTAGTTATCCCCATTGTATATAACCGCTGCCAAAGTTTTTAGACAGATATCCATTATTTTATGGAAAGTTCTATTTATTCCTATTTTCTCCAAAGTTTTATATAGGAATGGATGTTGTATTTTGTTTAAAGCTTTTTCTGTATCTGTTGAGTGGATCCTGTAGTTTCTGTTAGATTTCTTTTTATATATGATCAATGGTTTTAATAGTTTTCTTAATAATAAACCAGCCTTGTACACTTTAACATTTATCGTGTGTGTATCTCCCATTTTCAAATATCTATTGTGTAAACAAGTTATTGTTAAATTATGTCTTTCAATCCCTTCTGCTATCCATCTCTGTTTTATGGGAGAGTCCATCCCTTTCACATTCACAGTTTTGATTAGCATTTGTTTCTTTCCCTGTATCCCCTTTCACCTTGTTTATGCTTTCACCTTCTTTCTCCCTTCTCCCTTCCCCTCTCCAATAGAGTTTTAATTTTTGACTGCAAAATCCCTCAGTCTTCCCTCCTTTCTTTCAGACCCCTCACTTTTAATCCCCTTTTCCCTTACGACTTCTTCCCTCCCACTTAACCTCCCCTCCCTTTCTTCCCCCATATGTCCCATTGCCTAAGGAGCTAGTTGTATTTCTATACTTAACTGAGTTTGTTGTACCCTCCTTGAATGAGTACCTCTCAAAGAATATTAATTTCCCTCCCCTTTTTCCCTCCACCATAATATATTTTCGTGTCTCTTCCTGTGATAAAATTTTTTTCTACCTCCTTTTCACATCTCCCATTACAATCCCTTCACACCCTTAAATCACATTTGTTAGAAACACATCATTTAATTTATACCCACTCCCTCTATCTAAGTATATCCCTTTAATATTTCATAATAAATATACATTTCTAAAGATTAACAAGTATCATCTTCCCTTATAGCGATGTAAACAGTTTACCCATATTGTGTAACTAGTTTTTTTCCTCCTGTTTACCTTCTTATGCCTCTTTTGAGATCTGCATTTGAAGAATAAATTTTCTGTTGAGTTCTGGCCTTTTCATCAGGAAGGTCTGGAAATATTATGCTCAGAATTGCTGGGTAATCAATCCTTGGTTGTAGTCCCAGTTCCTTTGCCTTACCGAATGTCATAATTCAGTTCCTTCTATCTTTCTATGTAGAAAGCTACAACGTCCAGTGTGACCCTGATTGTAGCTCCTTGATGTCTCAATTGTTTCTTTCTGACTGCCTGCAGTATTTTCTCTTTCAGTTCATAGGTCTGGAACTTGGCAATGATATTGCTTGGTGTTTTTAATTTGGGATCCCTTTCAGGAGGTGAATGGTGCATTCTTTCAGTGACTATTTTGCCGTCTGGATCTAGGACTTCTGGGCAATTTTCCTTGATCATTTCATTTGGTGATATTTTCCTGGGCCTGTTTTTATCATGGCTTTCTCATAGCCTAACAATCCTTAGATTTATTCTCTTGGATCTATTTTCCAGGTCAGTTGTTTTTTTAAATTAGATATTTTACATTTTCCTCTTCCTTTTCATTCTTTAGTTTCTGTTTGACTGATTCTTGGCGTTTCATAGATTGTTTGGCTTCTACTTGCCCAATTCTATTTTTTATCATATTGTTTTCTGCAGTTAACTTTTACTTCTACTTTTCCATGTGTCCTACTGTTCCTTTATGGAGTTATTTTCACCACTTAGGTTTTGTATTTCCTTTTCCATTTGTCCAATTTTCCTTTTTAAGCAGCTGCTCTTTTCAGTGATTTTTAAAAAAATATATATTTTTAAAATCATTGCTCAGTTTTTCTTCTATTTCTCTAATTTGAGTTTCAAAATCCTTCCAGAGCTCTTCCAAGAAGGCTCTTTTTCCTTCTGGCCAGTTCATATTCCATTCTGAATTTTCAGATGGTAGTACAGTCTCAGTGCTGACCTCTTTGGTTTTGTAACCATCAAAAGACTCTATGGTTTTTTTCTTTTCTGCTTTGCTTCTTACTCATGATAACAACCATGTTCCTGGCTTTTAAAGTAGACCTCTGCGTCTGTTTAACAGGGCACTCTGTTCCATACTTCTTGTGCCTAAAACTTCAGGATTTTTGTGTTTTGGCCTTTGGTTCTTTCAACTAGAATTTAAATGCTGCAGCTACCTGGTGCTGAGCTGGCTTTTTAGGTCTTTTTGGTTTTCCCTACAGTTACCATGGAGGTAGCTCCTTATGTGGGGGGGAGGGGTAGTCTGGTCACAGGAGGTCTCCTCTACTGAGATCCAGCAAAGGCAAGCTCAACTTTCTGTGTTAGTTTCTTCCCAATTCCACTGGTGTGCTTAGGCACACCTGCAGTCCCGATGTTGGCAGTTACTGATTTCACCCAACTTTGGTTCAGGATCTTCATCTGGTTTGTTGAGATGGGCCTGTCTGAGACAGCTCTAATCCTGCAATGGGTGCCTTTGGCCAGAACCAGAGGAACCCTCCTTAACGCTCTTGCTGCTCCCACTGTTCCAGGGTTTTGTTTTTGTTATTGTTTTTTCCGGGGAAATAATCTCTGAGCTGGTAAAGTCAACAAAGGGAGGGTAATAACAGTTCCTCATCACTCTGCCATCTTGGATTGCGGAATTGTAAGTTTTGGGATCTCTTTCAAAAGGCGATTCATTTCTATTTTGCCCTCTGATTCTAAACTATTTGGGCAGTTTCCTTGATAATTTCTTGAAAAATCATGTCAAAGGTCTTTCTTGAAACGACAATTTCAAGTAGTCCAATAATTTTTAAATTATCTCTCCTAGATCCGTTTTCTAGGTCAGTTACTTGTTCAATGATAAATTTTAAATTATCTTTTTTTCATTCTTTTTGTTTTGTTTTATAATTTCTTGATTTCTCATGAAGTCCTTGACTTCCATTTGTTCCATTCCAATTTTTAAGGAATTATTTTCTTTAGTGAACTTTTGGACATCCTTTTCCATTTGACCTATTCTTCTTTTAAAGTCATTCTTCTCCTCATTGCCTTTTTGAACCACTTTTGCCGTTGGGGTTAGTCTATTTTTAAGGTGTTATATTCTACAGTATTTTGGGAGTCTCTTTCAGCAATGTGTAGACATTTTTTTCATGATTTTCTGGCGTCACTCTCATGTTTCTTCCCAATTTTTTTCTCTACTGTTCTGGATTTTCAAAATCATTTTTGAGCTTTTCTATGGCCAGTGACCAATTCATAGTTTTCTTGGAGGCCTTTGATGTAGGAGGTTTGACCTTATTACCGTCTTCTGGTTGTTGTTTTGATTTTATCACCAAAGTTAAGCTTCTATAGACTGAGGTATTTTTGTTTTGTTTTGGTTTGGTTTGGTTTTAATGCGGTCTGCTTATCTTCCTAGTCAGAAACTTGACTTTCTAACTCTTTGTTAAGGTACTACTTGTTTCTAATGGGAATAGGTTTGGGTGTATGTGTACTGTAGCAGGCTTCAGGAGTTTTGGATCCAGCATTTTATCCCACACTGTCTGTGGGCTCATAGCTCTGGAAACAGGCATCACTGCTGCCACTTGTGCTGCATCCACTGCAGGTACCATATTTCCTCCATCATCCCAGAGCTGGTGCCAGATATCAACCAGTGGCCCTCCTCTTTCATATAGGTCTCACGAAATTTTCCCCATTTACCTTCCATGCTATCTTTAGTGTTTGTGGGTTGACAAGTCTACAAATTGCCACAGCTCCCTGGGATTCAATCACCTGAGGTCTGCTCCTGCTCTGCCTATGTACAATTTGTAGCACACTGTGCTTTGCTCCCATCCCTGTGTGCTATACTCTTCCTGTCCACCTGCCAGGTTGTCTTGGGCTGGAGATCTGTTTCACTATCATTTTTTGGGGGGGGTTGTTACTCTACAATTTGTTTAGAGTCATTTTACAGGTGTTTGGAGGAACTTTTAGGGGAAGCTAAAGAAAGCCCCGCTGTTTACTCTGCCATTGTTCATTATTTTCTTCACTCATCTCACTCCTTTGCTTTTGCAATTCAGGAAGATGATTTCACAGGATCTTTATTCGTACAGTTAGAACTCATGCCTTTAGGTACACAAGATGACTACAATCACATAGTTAAGGAGATGTCAGGAAGGTAATAAATTGGAGGTTATGAAACCTAGGTTCTACTGACACTTCTGTTAGCAATTTACTGTCTCAAGTAATTTTTTTTCTATATTTCTGTTACTTTATGTGTTAAACAAGAAGGATATATTTTAAGACCTTCGAGTTCTGGTTTATCTCACCTCAAATTATTTTTTTTTTAAATTCATGAGGAGGAGTCAAGATGGTGGAGGAGAAAGATTCACACATGCTAACTCCAAACCGACAGCCCATAAAATACCTATAAAGAAAAACTCCCAACACATTTTGGAGCAGCAGAATCACCACAGCAAAGGAGTGGAGGAGATTTCTGCTCCAGGGAGACCAGAAAAACTGACACCAAAGGTCCGTCATGCACCAGACCTAGAGCAGAGTCCAGCCCTGCCTTGGCCATGCGGCACCATGAGGAGCAGTTCCGAGCAGGCTTCTAGAGCCAGAGGGAAAAATAAGTATTCAAGGAATCCACTGATCACCACCTGAAAGTGATCCAAAAAGAGAAACTCCTAGGAACATTGTGGCCAAACTCCAGAGTTCCCAGGTCAAGGAGTCAATATTGCAAGTATCCAGAAAAAAACAATTGCAGTTTTGTGGAAATACAATCAGGATAACACAAGATCTAGCAGCTTCTACATTAAGGGATCGACAAGGGTGTGGAACAGCATATTCCAGAATTCAAAGGAACTAGGTCTAAAACCAAGAATCACCTACCCAGCAAAACTGAGTATAATACTTCAGGGGAAAAACTGGTCTTTCAGTGAAATAGAGGACTGTCAAGCATTCTTGATGAAAAGACCAGAGCTGAAAATAAAACTTGACTTTCAAACACAAGAATGAGAAGAAGCATGAAAAAGTAAACAGCAAGCAGAAGTCATAAGGGACTTAATAAAGTTCAACTGTTTAAATTCCAACATGGAAAGACAATATTTGTAACTCTTGAAACTTTTTAGTATCTGGGTAGTTGGTGGGGTTACACACACACACACAGGCACACACACACACACACAAACATATACATGTGCACACACACAGACAGAAAGCACAGAGTGATTGAATAGTATGGGATCGTATCTTAAAACGAATTCAAGCAGTGAGAGAGAATTGAGAGGAGAGAAGGAGAAATGGAAGGGAGCAAATTGTCTCTCATAGAAAAGGCAGGTAGGAGACATTTTATTGGAGGGAAAAAGAGTGAAGTTGAGAGAAAAATATGAGTTTACTATTATCACATTTGTCTAAAGAAAGGAATAAAATGCACACTCATTTTGGTATGAAAACCTATCTTACAATACAGGAAAGTGGGGGAGAAGGGGATAAGCAGGGTGGGGGGGATGGTGGAAGGAAGAGCAATGGGAGGACTGAGAAATTTGAAATCAACATGCTTGGGGAGTAACTGGATCAAAAGAGAAAATAGAAGCAATGGGGTACAGGATAGGATTGAGGTAAATATAGCTAATCTTACACAACACGACTATTATTGAAGTCATTTGAAAAACTACACAGATATGGCCTATATTGTATTGCCTGCCTTCCAAAAGGGAATGCGTGGAGAGGGAGGGATGGAGAGAAGTTGGAACTCAAAGTTTTAGGAACAACTGTCGAGTATTGTTCTTGCTAGCAGGTAATAAGAAATACAGGCAATGGGGAATAGAATGTTATCTGGTTTTACAGGACAAAAGAGAAGACTGGGACAAGGGAAGGGAGGGATGATAGAAGAGAGGGAAGACTGGTGATAGCGGAAATTAGATTGCTTCATGTATTGGGTGGGGGGAGGGGCAAGTGGGGAGAAAATTTCGAACCCAAAATTTTGTGAAAATGCATGTAAAAAGTTAAATAAATTAAAAAACAATCAGCAAATATATATGTTTCATGTTTTAATGAGAATTTTAGCTATTTTCAATTTCTACTTTTTAATTATTACTTAAAAGCCTTATTCATCAACATTAAAAAATTAAACAACAAAGTACACATAAAACCAGTCTCCTATTATGCTCTTAGAAGGGAACTCCATCCATTTTTCAAGTTGTCACTCATTACTCTGGCAGAATTAATTTTCGTGAAAGACATATATAATGCTGGATAATAAATGCATAATATCAGTAAACATTTCTTCTTAAAAATACCACTCCTTACATCAACAAGATTTTATTTCCTGCATTATATGACCAATTGCTTGAATATTTATAGAACAAAGAATGTTATTGCTTCTACAAGCCTCTTAAGTCCCGGAGCAATTTAAGACTTGGCTTGATGTCTTCTCCAGTTGCATTTTTGCCAAAGATATTATTAACTCAAATAATAAACAATGTTTACATAAATTCCTCACATCTGATTGCATGTATAGCTAAATAAAGGAATAAGACAAAAAAAAAATTCAAGACATTTACATATACACTGATAAACAGGAAAAGCAATGAAGTCCCTTTTCAGTAATAATTGCGACTTTGTCCGTGTAGGTGTCTGTGTACTGCTCCTCTTAAGGAAAATGCATGTTAGAACTTTAACTGAACATGTTATAGTGAGTCTTTGAATGTTTTATTTTAATATCTAATGATGCTTTTCTCCCTAAAATGAAATGTGACTCGCAGAACATTTCGTCATAACTTCCTCCTTTAAAAAATAGCAATTTATGCAATAAAAAACTTAAAAGTACTGCACTACAAATCCTAATTTTACCATGCTCTTCTAGAGAATTATCAATAGGACACAGTCTTTAATATTATAATAGTAGTTGAATTGTAGGCTATACAATTTTACACTAAAATCTTTAAAAATTGGTGCTATGACATGACTAACGTGAAAATATTTTTAATAAGAAGGTAAATTTAGAAACCATAAAGATTGCATGACATCTTGGGGATGAAGTGGGAAAGAGAAGTAGAAAATTAAACACTTATGGAAGTGATTGTTGGAAACTGTAAATAGTTTATTAAAAAATAGAAAAAGAAAAAAATAATGATATGATTTTTGCCTCAGTGGACACATCTCTGAGCCTGAAATTAGGAAAACCTGAGTTCAAATTTGATCTCAGACACTTACTAGCAACTTGACTCTTGGTAAGTCATTTAACCTCTGTTTGTCTTAACCATTGGAAATTGAAATGGCAAACCACTTAATATCTTGGCCAAGAAACCCCCCATGGAAAATGTTGGTGTGCTATGGTCCAAAGAGACATGAAGAATCAAATATGACTGTATGACTGAACAAGGTAACGATAAGTAAGGAGCAAACTCCTAAAAGGCAGTAATCAATGTGAGGACAGCTAGCTGGCACAGTACTTGATAAGGCACCATCCCTGGAGTCAGGAAGACTTAAGTTCAGATGTGGTCTCAGACACTTACTAGCTGTGTGTGACCACAGAATAGTAAAATTCATTTCTATATTTACCTAAAACCATCACTTGATTACTGATTATATATTTTGGGCTTACCTGAAAACTGAGAAGATTTTATTATGATTTAGTTATTCAAGCCTAGGATTATATTTTGTTCTGCAGATCCTATATTTTTTCATATTTTAATAAAGTTATTTGATTAACATTTTACATTTCATTTTCACAATTCATTTGGTGTGTGATCCCACCAACTACACAGACACTGAAAAGTTTCAAGCATTACAAAAATTGTAAATTTATTTATTTAACTTTTACATTCATTTTAACGTTTGCGTTCCAAATTTTCTCCCCATTTGTCCCCTCCCCCACCCCAATACACGAAGCATTCTAATTTTCCCTACCACCAATCTGCCCTCTCTTCTAGCATCCCTCCCTTCCTTTCCCCCATCTTCTCTTTTGTCCTGTAGGGCCAGACAACTTTCTTTCCCCATTACCTGTATTTCTTATTTCCTAGTAGCAAGAACAACACTCAACTGTTGTTCCTAAAACGTTGACTTCCAGCTTCTCCCCATTCCTCCCTCCCCACCCATTCCCTTGGGAAGGCAGGCAATTCAATATAGGCCATAACTGTGTAGTTTTGCAAACGACTTCCATAATAGTCATGTTGTGTTAATCTTAAACTATATTTTCCTCCATCCTATTCTGGCCCTCATTGCATCTATTCACTATTTTCATCCTGTCCCTCCCCTAGGGTTTTGACTTCAAATTGCTCCATCCTCCCATTGCCCTCCCTTCCACCATCCCCCACCCTGCTTATCCCCTTCTCCCCCTCTTTCTTGTATTGCAAAATAGGTTTTCACACCAAAATGAGTGTGCATTTTATTTCTTCCTTTAGTCGAATATGATGAGAGTAAACTTCATGGTTTTTTTTTTCTTCACTCTCCTCTTTGTCCCTCCCCTAAGAAGGCTCCTGCTTGCCTCTTCTATGATAGATAATTTGCCCCATTACATTTCTCCCTCTCTCCTACCAATACATTTCTCTCTCACCGCTTAACTTCATTTTTTAAGATATGATTCCTTCCTACTGAATTCACTCTGTGCTCTGTGTGTGTGTGTGTGATGCCACCAACTACCCAGATACTGAAAAGTTTCAAGAGTTATAGATATTGTCTTTTCATGTAGGAATGTAAAGAGTTCAACTTTATTAAGTCCCTTATGACTTCTCTTTGCTGTTTACTCTTTCATGCTTCTCTTCATTCTTGTGTTTGAAAATCATGATTTCTTTTCAGCTGTGGTCTTTTCATCAAGAATACTTGAAAGTCCTCTATTTCCTTGAAAGACTTAATTTTTCGCCTGAACTATTATACTCAGTTTTGCTGGGTAGGTGGTTCTTGGTTTTACTCCTAGTTTCTTTGACTTCTGGAATATGCTGTTCCACGCCCGTCGATACTTTAAGGTAGAAGGTGCTAGGTCTTGTGTTATCCTGATTGTATTTCCACAATACTGGAAGAGTTTCTTTTTTTTAATAAAAGTTTATTTATTTAACTTTTTACATTAATTTACACAAGATTTTGGGTTCCAAAATTTTCTCCCTATTTGTCCCCTCCCCCACCCCAGTACATTGAGTGTTCAAATTTCCCCTATCACCAATTTGCTCTCTCTTCTATCAGCTCTCCCTTCTCTTGTACCCATCTTCTCTTTTGTCCTGTAGGACCAGAGAAACTTCTATTCCTCATTAACTGTGTTTCTTATTGCCTAGTAGCAAGAACAATACTCAAGAGTTCTTCCCAAAACTTGGAGTTCCAACTTCTCCCCATCCCTCCCTCCCCAACCACTCCCTTTGCGAAAGCAGGCAATTCAATATAGCCCATTTGTACATATGCAAAACTACATATCCACGTAGTTCTGCAAGTGACTTCCATAACAGTCGTGTTATGTAAGACTAACTATATTTCCACCCCATCCTATTCTGACCTTCATTGTTGCTATTCTCTCTTTTGATCCTCTGCCTTCCCGAGTGTTGACTTCAAATTGCTCCCTCCTCCCATTGCCCTCCCTTCCATCATCTCCCCCCAACCCTGCTTATCTCCTTCTCTCCCACTTTCCTGTATTGTAAGGTAAGTTTTCATACCAAAATGAGTGTACATTTTATTCCTTCCATTAGTTGAATGTGATGTGAGTAAACTTCATGTATTTTTTCTCAGCTCTCCTCTTTTTCTCTCCTCTAAGAAGTCTCCTGCTTGTCTCTTCTACAAGATATAATTTACCTCATTCCATTTCACCCTCTCTCTTCCCACTACATGTCTCTCTCACCATTTACCTTGATTTCTTTTAAGATATGATCGCACCCTATTCAATTCACTCTGTGCTCTCTGTCTCTGTGTGTGCATGCTTGTCTGTATGTGTGTGCACAAACACGTGTACATAAGTGTGCATGTATGTATGTGTATTTGTGTATGTAATCCCACCAACTACCCAGATAATGAAAAGTTTCGAGTTACAAATGTTGTCTTTCCATGTAAGATTGTAAACAGTTCAAATTTGGTAAGTCCCTTGTGACTTCTCCTTGTTGTTTACTTTTTCATGCTTCTTCTCATTCTTGTGTTTGAAAGTCAAATTTTCTTTTCAGCTCTGGTCTTTTCATCAAGAATGCTTGAAAGTCCTCAGTTTCATTGAAAGACCATATTTTCCCCTGAAGTATTATACTCAGTTTTGTTGTGTAGGTGATTCCTGGTTAAAGACCTAGTTCCTTGGATTTCTGGAATATCTTATTCCATGCCCTTCGATCCCTTAATGTAGAAGCTGCTAGATCTTGTGTTATCCTGATTGTATTTCCATGATACTGAAATTGTTTCTTTCCAGCTGCTTGCAATATTTTCTCCTTGACCTGGGAACTCTGGAATTTGGCCACAGTGTTCCTAGGACTTTCTCTATTTGGATCTCTTTCAGGTGGTGATTGGTGGATTTCTTGAATACTTATTTTACTCTCTGGTTCTTGAATATCAGGGTAGATTTCCTTGATAATTTCATGAAGGATGATGTCTAGGCTTTTTTTTTTTTATCATAGCTTTGAATTAGTCCCATAATTTTAAAATTATCTCTCTTGGATCTATTTTCAGGGTCAGTAGTTTTTCCAATGAGATATTTCACATTGTCTTCCATTTTTTCATTCTTTTGGTTTTGTTTTGTGATTTCTTTGTTTCTCAAAAAGTCATTAGCCTCCATCTGTTCCATTCTAACTTTGAAAGAACTTTTGTCTTCAGTGAGCTTTTGAACTTCCTTTTCCATTTGGCTAATTCTGCTTTTGAAGGCATTCTTGTCCTCACTGGCTTCTTGAACCTCTTATGCCAATTGAGTTAGCCTATTTTTCAATGTGTTATTTTCTTCAGCATTTATTTGGGTGTTCTTTAGCAAGGTATTAACTTATTTTCATGCTTTTCTTGCATCTCTCTCGTTTCTCTTCCCAGTTTTTCCTCCACCTGTCTAACTTGATTTTCAAAATCCTTTTTGAGCTCCTCCATGGCCTGAGCTTATGTGATATCTATATCAGATGTTCGGGATACAGAGGCCTTGATTTTTATGTCTTTACTTAAGACATAAGTCTTATTTCCTTTTTGTCAGAAAGGAAAGGAGGAACCAACTGTTCACCAAGAAAGTAACCTTCTATATTCTCATTTTTTTCCCTTTTCTGGCCATCTTCCCAGACAGTTACTTGACTTCTGAAATCCTTCTCCAACCATGCCTAGATCTGCCCATCTAGTACTTGGGGTCTGAGATTCAAATGCTGCTCCCAAACCTCAGGGTTTTCAGCAGGTACAGGACTGCTATTCAATGTGAGCTTGAGTTCTGGTGCTCTGGTGGGGGCAGGGCCACCTCCCAGGCTCAGTTCCTTCAGGGGGTTTATGTGGAGACCTTCAGTATCGGTCCCAAGCTTCTGCCTTCTCAGGGAGCCCCTGGCCACCAGGACCTCTTCGATGCCCCCCGAGCGGCCCTGAGTTATGGAGACATTGTTGTCCCCTCTTGGCCCACCAAACAATCTTTCTCACTGAACTATGTGCCAGTGGGTTGAGGGGCATTCGCAGCTGCCGGTGGTTCCATCCTTGAAGCCTTTTCAGATCTGTTCCACTTGGGGCACGTGTTCAAGGAAGGGATGGGCTCTGCTCTAGTCCTCTGCACGACGGACTTTTGGTGAGGGTTTTTCAGGTCTTTCTGTAACAGAAACCTCCTCCACTCTGTTGTTCTACGGCTTCCACCACTCCAGAAATTGGTAGGAGTTCTTCTTTACAGGTATTTGTAGACTGTGGTTTGAGAGCTAACATATGTGTGTCTACTCTGCCATCTTGGCTCCTCCCACACTATCTTATTTTTTGAGGTCTTAAAGCGTATTCTCACAGTGAGACATGAGATGATAACATCACCACATGCTGGAATCAGGCAGGAAAATTGATTTCTAGTTGTAATGCTGGTACCTGCTATAGAAAAAAATCATTTCTTTAGTCTGGGCCTGAATTCATTTAGATTAAAATAAAGCCATTGGGCCATGATATTTTTCTTGCTCTAACATAATATGATATGTCTCCTGGAATCTGCTGGGGCAAAGGCATTTTTGGTAAAGAATAGAAAGAAAGAAGTAAGGAATGAGGGTGGGAATTTAATATAATTAATTTGGAACAAAATTTATCACTTTTGACAAGGCCAGCTTACACAGTTCTTTATTTTTTATTTTTTTAAATTTATTTATTTAACTTTTTAAATTTATTTTCACAAGATTTTGAGTTCCAAAATGTTATCCCCATTTGTCCCCTCCCCCCTCCCCAATACACTGAGCATTCTAATTACCCATATCACCAATCTACCCTCTCTTCTTTCATCCCTCCCTTCCCTTACCACATCTTCTCTTTTGTCCTGTAGGGCCAGATAACTTTCTATTCCCCATTGCCTGTATTCCTTATTTCCTAGTGGCAAGAACAATATTCAACAGATGTTCCTAAAACTTGACTTCCAGCTTCTCCCCATCCATCCCTCCCCACCCATTCCCTTTGGGAGGGCAGATAATTCAATATAGGCCATATCTGTGCAGTTTTGCCAATGACTTCCATAATAGTCGTGTTGTGTAAGACTAACTATACTTCCCTCCATCCTATCCTGGCCCACATTGTTTCTATTCTCTCGTTTGATCGTGTCCCTCCCCCAGAATGTTGACTTCAAATTGCTCCCTCCTCCCATTGCCCTCCCTTCCATCATCCCCCCCACCCTGCTTATCTCCTTCTCAGCCACTTTCCTGTATTGTAAGACAGGTTTTTATACCAAAATGAGTGTGCATTTCGTTCCGTTCTTTAGTTGAATGTGATGAGAGTAAACATGTTTTTTTTTTTTCTCAGCTCTCCTCTTTTTCCCTCCACTAAGGAGACTCCTGCCTGCCTGTTCTATGAGAGATAATTTATCCCATTCCGTTTCACCTTCTCTCCTCCCACTACATTTCTCTCTTACCATTTACCTTGATTTCTTTTAAGATATGATCCCATCCTATTCAATTCACTCTGTGCTCTCTGTCTCTGTGTGTGCATGCATGTGTGTATGTGTGTGCATGCACGCCTGTATATGTGTGTGTACATGTGTTTATATGTGTGTGTGTGTATGTGTAATACCACCAACTACACCGATACTGAAAAATTTCAGGAGTTACAAATATTGTCTTTCTATATAGGAATGTAAGCAGTTCAGCTTTGGTGACTCCCCTGTGACTTCTCCTTGCTGTTTACTTTTTCATGCTTCTTCTCATTCTTGGGTTTGAAAGTCAAATTTTCTTTTCAGCTCTGGTCTTTGCATCAAGAATGCTTGAAAGTCCTCAATGTCATTGAAAGACCATATTTTCCCCTGAAGTATTATACTCAGTTTTACTGGGTAGGTGATTCTTGGTATTAGTCCTAGTTCCTTTGAATTCTGGAATATCCTATTCCACGCCCTTCAATCCCTTAATGTAGAAGCTGCTAGATCTTGTGTTATCCTGATTGTATTTCTACAATACTGGAATTGTTTCTTTCTAGCTGTTTGCAATATTGTTTCCTTGACCTGGGAACTCTGGAATTTGGCCATAATGTTCTTAGGAGTTTCTCTTTTT
>JAQQSK010005360.1:0-14942 GCA_028658325.1 Potorous gilbertii
ATTTAAGTAAATGGAAAAACATCAGTTGTTCATGGGTAGGCCGAGCTAATATAATAAAAATGACAATTCTACCTAAATTAATTTACCTATTTAGTGCCATACCAATTAAACTATCAGATAATTATTTTCTAGAGTTGCAATGCATTTATACTGACCTATTGCTACCCTAATGTCATGAACACAACATTTAAAATTCACATCACTCCAATCTCATGTTCTTGTGTAGCTCATCCAGAAAGGAGTTAAAAACCAACAGTGTTTTAAATTCTTTGGAGTTTTAGAGAATAACATACAAAAGATTGAGAAGACAAATCCCTATTAGATTTAACTTACTTTCCAAATTACAAATAATAAGAAATAAATTAAAAGAACTCTGAGATTTCACCTTGCACCTTGCAAACTGGCAGAAATAATGATATATGGAATAGTCAGTGTTACAGGGGGCATTAAAGAGATAAGGTCATGAATACACTATTGTCAGCGATGAAAATTACTCTAATATTTTAGGGCATCAACTGAGAATTCTGCAATAAAAGAAGACAAAATTTCTGGTGCCTTTTAAATTGGCAATCCTGCTGGTAGGTATATACCCAATGTAAGAACAAGAAGAAAGAAAGGGCAGTGGATACCAAAGTATTCATATAATTACTTTTTGTTTAGCAAATAAGTGAAAATAAATTAGATTCCTATTTACTACTATATTAAAATGTTATATATGGAATAGGCCTCAGAATGAGGAAGAAAACATCATATCTGTCATATACAGAGTTGGTGACACCAGTCAAATCATTTGAGAAGACAGTTGGTGTTCTATGATGCTGCATTTAGGAAGCTCTGAGGTCAAATCCAGTGTCAGACACATGCTATCTTTGTGAACTTGGACAAGTCAATTAACCTCCATTTTCCTTCATTTTCTCAATTGTAAAATGGGGATATGAATATCACTGATCTCCCAGGGTTGCAATGCTCAAATGAGATGTAGGTACAGCACTTAAAACAGTGTCTGTCACTGAGTAGACACTATATAAATATTAGTTATCATTATCTTTATATGCCTTAGGAGGAGGAGAAGGAGGAAGAAGAAAGAACAGGAAGAGGGGCACTTCTGTGCTGGAAATCTCAACAAGGAGAAATCTGTAGCAGAACTAGAAATGAAGAGTGCAATGGAGAAGTGAAAATGCCCTCCTAGAGCTTGGTACAGAAGAGAGGAAATCTGGGTAGTCTGACATGTACCTTAGATTTTAATAACGTATGTTATAAAAGGTTCAGAGGAAAGAAAGATGTAGAATGCAATGTACTAAAATGATACAGAGGAAGTCAGCCCAGGATGGATTAGAGAGGAGCAAGAATGAAATTCTGAAGATGCAAAAGGAAACAATTCCAACGAGGAGGTAAAACAGCATTCGTCTGAAAAGACCAATGAAAAGCATAAGGAACTGAGGAACCAACCCAGATTTTCAAAAGCATTGCACAGAGAGCAAGGCCAGATAACAGATGGATACAATAGTGTGGCCCTGTCCTGTAAAAATAGTTTAGGGAGTGCTAAATCTCAGAATACACTGAGGCTGAGGAGGGAGCTCAGGCCAATGAAAAGCTTTGCTTACGGTTATTTTAAACTAGGTTGGGATCAAAGATTGGAAAGGAAGTTGAGATGCATAGGAATATGAGACAGAAGACTGCTAACTTTGCTTCTTATTTCTCTAGCAAAGAGAATTACTTTTATAATCAAAAGAATAGATCAAGTAACAAAAAATATGATAGCCAAGATAAAAAAAGAGACAATAAGAACGGACTCAATTACTTAATAAATTAAAGTTACCCGGCCTTAGGTACTGGAAGAACTTTCAGTGTACTACTGAATCACCATAATATTTGAAAGACCATAAAAATGGGAGGAGTATAACAAGACTGGAAAAAGGGCAAATGTTTATCTGAATTTAAAAAAGCAAACCATCTTCACACTGTACATCACAGAGTTGGACTTTGCTTTCTGGGAAAACTCTGAAAGAGATCATTACAGAGATTCTTGATGAGCATCAAGACAAGGAAGTGTTGTTTATAAAGATTAGAATAATTGTATGCTTTTTTCAGTGTCAGGTCATACCAAGTTATCCTGATTTCATCTTTTGACAAGATTAATAAACTAGTAGATGTGTGGTATAAGAGCAGCTAGGTGGCTTGGTAGATAGAAGGCTGGCCCTGGAGTCAGGAAGACCTGAGCACGCACTTACTAACTGCATGACTCAGATTTGTTTGTCTCAGTTTCCTCATCTGTAAAATGAGCTGGAGAAGGAAATGGTAAACCACTCCAGCTTCTTTGCCAAGAAAACCCCAAATGGAGTCATGGAGAGTCAAAAAACTCTAACAACTCAATAACAACAATATGTAAGGGATATTATGGAGATGATGTGCCTGGATTTTTGCAAGGCCTTTGACACAATATCCCTTGTGAATCCATTTGAGAAAATGGAGAGATGAATCTATAAAATAATTTAGAAATGAATGGATGTTTGAACTCAGTCATTGTTATTGATTTAACACCAATATGGAGAGAGGGCTCCAGTTGGAATACCCAGGGGTCTGTGACAAACAGAGATTAAGTGACTTACCCAGGGTCACACAGCTGCTAAGTGTCTAAAATTTTAACTCAGATCTCCCTGAATCCAGGTCCCACGCTCTATCCCACTGTGTCACTTAGCAGCTCCAGCTCGGGGGTTGTTAAACTAGAGACTGTCTAGATGAGGACAACAGGGATGGTGAGGAACTTTGCATCTATATGATATGGAGATCAGCTGAAGAAGCTGGGCCTTCACATCAGTTGAAAGAATTGCTGTCTACTCTTCTAGAGAAGACCCAGGTGGGATAGTATAATCATCTTCATGTATTTGAGGGCTGCGGTGCAGAGAAAACATGAGACAGAGAGGAATGATTTGTCCTGTGCTCTCTGTCCTTGGACAATAGTAAGAGGAACCACTTAGATGAAATGATAAATAGAGCATTAAAGGCAGCTCAACCTGAGTTCAAATTCTGCTTGAGATACGACATCCCTCTGCTTCAGTTCTCTGGTCTGTAAGATGAGGGGGTTGGACTTAATGGTCTTTTTATGTATAAATCTTTGATCAAATAATGAGAGTTACAAAGAAGCAAAATTAGGCAATATCTGAGGGGAAAACAAAAAACAATGCCACCAAACAAAAAGACCTTCCTAACAATTAGTGTTATGAGACAGAAATAAGGAGATCATGGATTTATACACATGGGAGAGGAGGCAGTGTAATGTAGTGGAGAAAATGGATCCCTGTGGGCCACATATTGCCTTAGAGAACCACAAATGAACATAATCTTGGTTGTATTTTTCAGTTATTTTGTGAAGCATTTTCCAATTACATTTTGATTTGTTTGGGATATTTTGCATGCCTACTCACTGCTTGGAGGCCATGAGATGGCACAACAAAAGTCTGACACTTTTTGTCAGCTTTTTAGCTCGATTGGAAAACCCAGGAAGAGGAGTATTGAATAGGCAGGCTGGAAAAGTAGAACAGGGCCAGACCGTGAAGGGCATTAGAGGCCAAAAAGAGAAACTTATATTTTAGCCTAGAGGCAATAGGAAGCCAATGGAGTTTATTGAATAGAAAAATTACAAGGACAGATTGATTCGCTTTGGCAGCTGTGTGAGGGATGGATTAAAGTGAATTGGAAAGGGTAGAAGATGGAACGTCTTCTATGTAAGGGTACAACTAGGAGGCCAGGTTTACAGGAACACAGAAAAGTAAAGTACAGACTATAAATTAAGACTAGAAAGGCAGCTTGGAGGACATCAGATGAAAGACATTGGGGATTTTCTCATTTATCCCACAATGATAGGGATCCACAAAAATGGTCAGAATCGGGTTATAAGACTATCAGTTTGTATCTCTCTGAAGGACTTATGATGAAAAATGCTACCTCCAGAGAAAGAACCAATGGAGATCAAACTAGACTTTTAAAAAAATCTTTTCTTGCTGTTTTAGTCTGTGTTTTGCTTCACAACATGATTAACATGGAAATATATTTACATGACCACATATATATGACATATATATATATATATATATACATACACAATTGCTTGCCTTCTCAGTGAAAGGACAGACGAGGGAAAGGATTTGGACCTTAAAGTTTTTTAAGAAAGAATGTTTAAAATTTCTTTTGCATGTAATTGGGGAAAAATAAAATAAGAATTTTTTAAATAAAACATAGTTTGTGAGTTGTGAGTTTGTGTAAGTCATTTAGAATGGCTCACAAAGTAATGTCCATTTTGTTGAAGGGTGTAATCTGTCAATAATTACATTTCATTGCATTTGGAATAATACGTGACTTAACAGTAAATATAATCCTCTTGGACGACTAACAGAAAGAACAGATGAGAGGCTAGAGTGTTGCCTTATCCTTGACATTCTTTACTCTGTTGACTCCTACCCTACCCCTTCAGAGGTTCTTAACCTGAGGTCTGTGAACTTTAAAAAAATGGATAGATGGAGAGATAGATAGACTATTTCAATAGAATTGATTTCCATGTAATCCTATGTATTTTACTTGATATATTTAAAAAAAACTTTGTGAAAAAGGTCCACAGGCTTCACCAGATGATGAACAGAACACTCCATCATATGTGTGTGCTGGAATGCACACTACATACACACAGAGAGGGGGAGGAGGAGAGGGGAGAGGGAGAGGGAGAGGGAGGGAGGGAGAGAGGGAGAGAGAGAGAGAGAGAGAGAGAGAGAGAGAGAGAGAGAGAGAGAGAGAGAGAGAGTGTCTAGGAATCCTTGGATTCTCTCTAGACATTGAGAGTACTGCTAGCTCAATGGAATTCCTGGATACCACTATATTGCCTACAAGATTCTCGGTTAAGAATGAAAGAAAAATTTGTTACTCACCTTGAAGAACTCATTTCCCATAATTTTAGAGTGTCACTGTTATTCCCCAAGGCTTTTATCATTTATTAAAACTTGTGCATTTTGTTTATTTTCTATCACCTACAACATTTTTCATGCCTGGAGTGGAGGTAGGCATTTATTACTCTTTGGAAATCTGAGGTCACCAAATGCTTACTTACTTTTATTTAACTAAAAAAATAGAAACATTGTTTTTTACACTTTAAAAATATCATAATTGGACATTCAACATTATGTAATATAATCCTGAAAAATTATAAGCAAAAGAGTATAAAAGACTGTGATCATTAGAAAATTTAACCTTAAATTTAACAATGGTATTTCAAAAAGGACTGATTTATGCTGTAAATTTAATGTCATGATGGGTTTTGACTATTGCATTTTGATTCAAGTTTTGTTACTATTTAAAAATTATTTTGAGAGCAGCCAGGTTGCACAATGCATAGAGCACTGACCCTGGGATCAAGAGGATTGGAGTTCAAATCACTTACTAGCTATGTGACCATGGGCTAGTCCCTTAATGCCATTGGGTCCAAAAATGTACCTGTATTCATAATTATTACATACACCCTGCTTTGGGTTTCATTTTATTCACTGTGCATCATTTTATATAACCCTTTCCATATTTCTTTGAATTTTTCTTACTAATGGTCCACATGATGAAAAATATTAAATTATATTCAAATTCTACACACTTCATTTATTTACCAATTTGGGGGGCACACAATTTGCTTCTATCTCGTTATTATAAACAGGGACACTATGAACATTTTTGTATGCAGAAGTCTTTTCTTTACATTAGGAATCTTCTTGGGATATGAACTCAATAGGAATTAATGGGTCAAAAATCATTGAGTTAAAAGTCCTGAATTGTAGGATAACTTGACTTACTCCAAACACCATAGCCAAACTACCCTAAAGTTAAGTCACAATTCCATTAATAGTAAATTAGTGTGCTTGTTCTTACACATCAAAACGAAAGATGAACTTTTCCATCTTAAATCACCTTTCCCAATTTTATGGATGTTAGGTGATGCATTAAAGTTGTCACCCATTTTCTGACTATTAATAATTGTGAGCATGTGTCAAATGGTCATTGACAGTTTGTATTTGCTCCTTAAAATCTCTTTCTTGATCGTTTAACCATTTATCCATTAGAAAATGTTTTTTAATTGTATAGAATTATGCAAAATTCTATTTATTTTGGATATTAGAATTTATCAGAGATGATAAGCATAGTTTTCCAGCATAAATAGTTTGTCTAATTTTATGTGAATTATTTTCTTTCTGCAAAACATGTTTTGGCTTTTTTTTTACCAAAATATGTGATTGAATTAATCTCTTTTATATTATATAATATTAACTATGGAGTAGTAGACTCTGAGCTTGTCTCTCATTTAGAGGTCCAAAAGATATCACTTTCTATCCTCCTCTATTTTTCACAGTGTGATTTTAACATTTATCTAATGATTCATCTGAATTCACTATAATATATGGTTTAGATAGTCACTTGTCAGGTGTTACAGGGGGAAATTTCTTTTGTGCATGAGTCCAGTTAGATGTCCATTGAAGTCGCTTTCAAATTTCAAATTATTGGATTCTATTTAATATACTGATCCAAAGGTATTTTCTTTTTTCCCAATTTATTTATATATTTATTTTAGATTTTAACATTCAATTCTACAAGATTTTGTGTTCCAAATTTTCTCCCCCTTCTCTCCCCTCCCCCACTCAAGGACAACATGCATTCTGATTACCCCTTTCTCCAAAATGTCCAACCTTCTATCACTCCCCACCCTTCTCATCCCCTTAACTTCTATTTCCCTGTAGGGTAACATAGATTTCTATATGCCATTGCCTGTATATTGTGTTTCCCAGTTGCATGTAAAAACAATTTTTAATATTCATTTTTAAAACTCTGAGTGCCAAATTCTCTCCCCTCTTTCCTCCATACCAACTCTCATTGAGAGGGCAAGCAATTTGATATTATAGATATGTATTCATGGAAAACACTTTCATAATAGTAATGCTGTGAAAGACTGTATTTCCCTCCATCCTATTTTCTTCTTTGACACAGTCCTTCCTCAAAAGTATTTGCCTCTGATTACACTCTCCCCCAAGCTGCCTTCCCTTTTATCCCCCCATCTCTTATCCCATCCCCCCTTTTTTTCCTGTGAGGTAAGATGGATTTCCATAACCAACTGAGTATGTATGTCTATCCCTCCTTTTATAAGGTTCACTCATTCCCTCTCACTTCCCCAATTTTCACCTTCATTGTAAAAATCTTTTTCTTGCTTCTTTTGTGTGAGATAATTTACTCCATTCTATCTCTCCCTTTCTCACTCTCCCAGTACATTATTCTCTCTCACACTTTAATTTTATTTTTTAGTTATCCCTTAATATTCAATTCTGTGCCCTCTGTGTGTGTACATATACATATATAAATACATATATGTGTTTGTATATATACATACATACATATATTCCCTCCAACTACCCTAATGATGAGAAATGTCTGAAGAGTTAAAAACAACACTTTTCCATGTATGAATGTAAATAGTTCAATTTAATAAATCCCTCATGATTTTTTCTTTCCTTTTTACCTTTTCATGCATTTCTTGAGTCTTGTATTTGAAAGTCAAATTTTATATTTAGCTCTCTATATATTGAAAAATGCATTAAATTCCTCTGTGTTATTTAAAGTAAATCCCCCCCTCCCATTAATTACACTCAGTTTTTCTGATTTGGTTTTGGTTCTTTGGTTCTGATTCTGATTCTTGGTTTAAAATCTAGCACTTTTGATTTCTGGAATATCATATTCCAAGACCTCCAATCCCTTAACGTAGGCACTGCTAAATCTTGTGTTATCCTGACTATGTTTCTACAGTACTTGAATTGTTTATTTCTGGCTCTTTGAAAAATATTTTCCCCTTAACTTGGGAACTCTGGAGTTTGACTATAATATTCCTGCAAATTTTCCTTTTGGAATTTCAGGAGGTGATTAATAGATTATTTCCATTTCTATTTTCCCCACTGGTTCTAGAACATCAGGGCAGATTTTCTTGATAATATCTTCTCCCCTACTCCCATCTCTTGTTATCTAGGCTCTTTTTTTGATCATAGCTTTCAGGTATTTTTTTCCCAAGTATTTCAGGTATAGTTTTTAAATTATCTGTCCTATACCTAGTTTCAAAGTCATTTGTTTTTCCAATGAGATATTTTACATTCTCTTCTTTTTTTCATTCTTTTGTTTTATAATTTCTTGTTTTGTCATAGAGTCATTGGTTTCCATTTGCTTCATTCAAATTTTATATTCTTCAGTGAGTTTTTGGACTGCCTTTTCCATTTAGCTAATTTTGCTTCTTAAGACATTCTTCTCCTCGTTGGCCTTTTGGACCTCTTTTGCCATTTGGTCTAGTCTATTTTTTCAGGCATTATTTTCTTCTGTATTTTTGGGGTCTCCTTTAGCAAGTTGTTGACTCATTTTTCATGATTTTTTTTGCATCACTGATTTCTCTTCCCAATTTTTCCTCTACTTCTCTTATTTGATTTTCAAAATCCTTTTTGAACTTTTCCATGGCCTTAGAATAATTCATATGTTTCTTGAAGGCTTTGGATGTAGAATATTTGACTATTTTGTTTTCTTTTGATTGTATGTTTTGAGCTTCTTTGTTACCAAAGATTCTATAATCTGTGCCCCCTCCACATATACTGTTTGCTCATTTTCCAAGCCAATTACTTCATTTTTTAACTCTTTGTTAAGGTAGGGCTCTCCTTCCAACCTGGAGAGGTACTGTTCCAAGTTTCAAGGTTTTGGGTAGTTGTTTTCAGAGATATTTCTAGGGACCTGTAAATTTTAAGTTCTTCCAAGGTGATATGATCTAAGGAGTGGTTTATCCCTCCCCTGGTCTATGTTCTGGTCTGTGAGTATCCATAAGCACTCTTTTCTTCCCTGGAACTGTATGGAAGGTTTCCCCATCCACTGTTGCCACAAGCCCTACTACATCAGTATTCCTTCTCACTTCAAGACTGTCACCCAGGCCTGTGACCCAGACCCAAGTATGAGTACACCAACAGAATTCTGCCTCAGTGCCAGCAAAGAGATCCCTGAAAATCCCTTCTGGTCAGTTGTTTGATCACCTTAAAGACTATAGGCTGAGAGCTCCAGAAGTAGTCAACATTGCTGCCACCACTAATGCTTAGGGCTAAACTGGAAACATGGTTGGGCTGCAACCTCTCTCACCCAGGTCCGATGGACCTTTCCCACTAACCTTTTAAGTTGTCTTTGGCATTTGTGGTTTGAAGAAGTCCGGAAAATGCCTCAGCTGCCAGTGATTCAGTCCCTTAAGGCCTACACCATGTTTTCTGGAGCCTGGTCTGTGCTGGCCTATTTTGTGTTGGACTGTGGTCCTCTCCTAGTCCAGTACAACAGCCCTTTCCCATCAACCATCCAGGTTGTCTTGGATTGGAAATTTGTTTCACTGTTTTTTGTGGGTTCTGTTGCTCTAAAATTGGTTTAGAGTCATTTTTTACAGATATTTGGAGGGCTTTGGAGGACAGTTCAAGTGAATCCCTACTTTCACAATCTCCATCTTTGGTTCTGCCCCTTCCAAAAGCATTTTCTTCCAAACGACCATTGTTCTTCATAATAGTTGTTGTTCTCTATTAAATATAGAACAGTTTTGGCTACATACTAAGTTGCATGTAAATAGACTTCTTAAATAAATGAATGAATCTAAATTTTAAACATTTGTCATTGTTTATTGATCAAGAGCTTGTTGTTTTAATTGGCTGACATCTTTTTTGGGTAATAAGCTCCTTCAATGGGCTGTGGCCAAGACCTCGCTTGTCCACAAGGGCTGATTTGCAGCCTGGTCACTACAAGGACTTCCAGCATCTCAGGAATTTTAATTAGTCATTTCTCTATTTTTCTTTGACAGGGTTATCCCTTTCTAGGTACAATGTACTTGGGCTCTCAAATACCACTTGGCCTATTTGGCAAACATCAAATAAAACACTCACCCTTCCTTATTTTAATTTTTTGAAGGAAAAATCAGAAGGTATTAATAATTATGTAAGAACATTTGTAAGGCAGGAAAGACATTCTGGCTTCAGAAGTCCAAATTTTAATTCTTCCATTTATCAACTGATATTTATGCAGTTATACTTACAATTAAAGAAAAAAGTTTTAATCCTACAAAATTACTTTTGACCTCCAATGGGCCCAGGCTTCTCCCATGTTAATTAGCATCACTCCCTCTTTCCTGTTTGTCATATGCTATAATTACATCCAGATATAGGTACACATACATCTATATCTATATATCTATCCTGTATAGTTTAAGCCCCCAGCAGGCAAGAAGCGTTTTCATTTTTCTCATTGTCCGGCACGTAGTGTGTGCTTTAAATAAATGCTGAATGACTTGATTATTAACTTGCCCATGTTCCCCATGTTCATTAGTTGGTTGTTGTCCTTCATTGTCGAAGAGAACCAAAATGATATCACTATGCCAGAGTTAAGTTACACTGTCTCCAACTGTGGTTGAGCAGAACAATATGAGCTTGGAAAGTTCTACAATAGACTGGGCACAAATAGTCCATGTGAACCTTGGGATGGATTCTCTAAATATGAATTACTTCAATTCTGCTTTGCTCATAGAGCACAGCCCCTTCTCTGATGGGGACACGCTATGCTGGGCGGCCCTGTGCCAGTGTCTCCCATGTCACACAATCAATCCTATGCTCCTCACATTAATCCCTACAGCTCATTCCCCTGCTAATACAGGCTCCCAAAGAAATGTTTTTAAAAAGGACATGAAGAAGAGGCAAAGCAGAGGAAATCTTTGTGGTCTCATCTCTAAGGTTCTGGGTATCTCCCTGACCCTCAGAAGAGTGCTTATGTCCATGGCTGCACAAACCCCTGCCAACTTCCCGGTACATGTTACAAATGTGCCATTAGTGTGGCACTATCCCATTCTCGTTATGCTTTTGTTGCAAGACCAGAGCAGCAGTAAAAGGAGACAATGACAACAGTCATTAGAAATGACCATTTTCAATAAATGCTTTTCTCCCATGCTTTGGAAAACAACTTTTACGACAAATCTGGTAGTCAAAGAAATGTACTGTTGTGCAAATTTAAGCCCAAGGCATGAATGCCTAAAGGAAACTCAAGTTACCAGGACATACAAATTACAGGGGAGATAAAAGGGTCTCTTATTAAAAAGACACCTAAAGTGTATGTTTTAGAGGCTGTGGTGTGCTAGAAAAAAATGCCACAGTAGGAGCCCTGGGAACAAGATCCACATGATGACGTTGGGCTAGTGATTTAGCTTCTCTAAGCCTTGGTTTCCTTGTCTGTAGCACGGAGATAATATTATTTACAAAACACTAAAGAAAAGAAGATATTGTCATAGCTAGTGTGTTAGACTGCCTGTTTTTTTTTAATGTTCAGACTACTAGAGAACTTCAAATATCTCACAGAAATTGATCAGCTTTTTACAATAAATTTTCATTGATATTTTTTACATTTCTCCCAATAGGAGTCCTTCAATCATGATTTTTCAATACCAGTCAGCAATGCGGAAATTTCTTTAAATTGAAAATGAGCAACACCACAGAATCAAGCTGAATAAGATAGATACCTTGGATGTTTTGGGGTTTTTTTGGATGTGAGTTCAGACATCCTGATTAATGGGTAAAATGTAATTATTCACTATAGACCTTCTAGTTCAATGCATTCTGAACTTTTATTGTGTTAGCAGTGAGGGTGAAGGCATATCCAAGAAGGAGATGGAATTCCTGCAAAGACCAGGTATTATTCTCTGAAGTAATAATGCCTTTGATTTCAAAAGGTAGTACCACTTAGTGTCTAAAGAGCTTATCATCTGCTCTCTGCCCAGACATTTGTAATTATAACAAAGAAAAGAGGAGAGAGACAGAGACAGAGAAACAGAGAGAGACAGACACAGACACAGAAACAGTGAGAGACAGAGACACAGAAAGAGAAAGAAAGACCCACAGAGAGAAAGGCAGAGAAAACCAAAAAGAGAGTCAAGAAGGAGTTAAAAAAATGCAGTGCTTACATTGCAGGTGTTTTGTGGCATTCTTAAATCACTGCATTCATAAAGAATAAATTTTAGGCATTTCTCCCTACTTACCAAAAATGGAAATTCACTGGCTTTAGGTTGTAATGTAAAGAAAATATCAGGGGGGCTTTCCAAAATTTTAGTAGTGCACCCAAGAACAAATACAATAAAAATTTATTGTCAAATTAAATTAAAACACTAACAAGAGTTGCATGTGGCATAAGAAGATGTGGGTTTGAATCCCACTCTGTCATTTACTATCTACATGACCATGGCAAGCCATCTATCATCACTATGCCTCAGTTTCCAACTCTATAAAATGAGGGAGTTGGACTAAATTAGGTTCATTCCATAACTATGTCTCTAATCCTATGATAAAACCAAAATGTTGACCTTTACCTCTGTGCACGCACACACATACACATTCACCCCACACTCCCCTACACACACACACACACACACACACACACACACTCACTTGCAAAAGTCAGGATGCAAGCTAGTCATTTGACTCCAAATTCACCATTCTTTGCATTGTACTGTGCATATCCATGAAATTGACAATGTCTTGTGTTAGTGTATCAAGATTCTTTTTTATCATAACTTTCAGTTAGTCTAATTATTTTTATATTTTTTCTTCTTGATCTATTTTTCAAATCTGTTGTTTTTAGACTCACACAAGACCTAGCAGCAGAAACATTAAAGGACTGCAGGTCTTGGAACATAATATTTAGAAGAGCAAAAGAACTGGGGCTCTGGCAGAAAATAGCATACCCTGAAAGATTAAATATCATCCTCAATGAAAAAAAATGGACATTTGATAAACTCTCAGACTTCAAGACTTTGTTAAAAAGAATCCTGAACTTAATAGAAGATTTTACATATGAGAACCAAGAAAAATATAGGGTACATACCAAAGATTGATTATAAAGGATTTATAAGGACAGACTGTTTGCAATTATATGTGCGTGTGCGTGTGCATGGGCGCACGTGTGTGTGTGTGTGTGTGTGTGTGTGTGTGTGTGTGTGTAATGTAAAATATATGTCTGGCTTATGTGGAAAACCCAAGTAGGATATGAATTTAAAAAGTAAAACAAATATACTTTGCTTCAACTATTTTAACCATACCACCTTAGTAAAAAATACTTTTCTAAAATTGTTTTGAGGCTATTGGCTGATAATAAATGTTAAATATACCAACAGGTACTTGTGAGCAATAGGAGAGAAATTTTTGTTGCCTTCTAGGGGCTCAACGAGCCAGTGTGGTGACTGGAAGTTGGGCAAGAAGGGTATTTGAGGGAGCTATATATAGCTGACTGCTAGACAACATAATTGCAATTAATCTCAGAGTTCAAGGTACCTATTTAAAGGAAGGATGGATTTGCGACTTCCATTTACAGGCAAAATAGGGGTAAACTAGCATAACTCTAAAAATACAAGGCTGATTGTTTCCAGAGCTACTCATCTTTCCCCTCCTCTCTCCTCTCCCTAAATGTGAAATCTCTGTAAATATGAAGCATTTCAATCTGGGAACAGCAAAAACAACAGTGCAATGAATAATATAATAATAATGTTACTAAATCAATGGCCCCGGCCTATAAGAGAGACTGGATTTTTTTTTTCTTTTCGAGGGAAAAACTGTATTTGTAGATTGGTGGCCTTGTTAAGGTAGATTTTCACCACAATTGTTTCAGAATAAAAGGAAGTCACAGAAAACATATTATTCAGTGGTTTCAACGAAAAATTCAACTTCTTGCTGACTCTTGCCTCTTTTGTGTTGGAAATATGGTACATGGTGTTGGGGAATTCTTTCTAGAATGCTAACTACTGTAAGACCATATGATTGGCTAGATTTAGAAAAAAGCAAAATTGGAGGAACTCTGACTCAAAGATAAGAAGTATGGTCTCTCACCTTCTAACAGGTTTCGTATTGCACATTGTGAGCCTTAAGTAATAAAAGCTGTGATTTTCTTTGGTTCATGGCATGTCTTCTTAAAACCCAAGCAGTCAGAGGGATGCAGTACAGCTGCATCAATTTACCAGAACTTTCCTCACCTAGCTAAAAAAGTTCTATAGAAACAGACTTGGCGCTGGAAGGGATCTCAGAAGTCTGAGTAGGCCAACAATCCTACCCTGAAAAATGAACCTCATGAAAGTTGAAATAATTCAGAGCAGGGATTATTAAGCTGGAGCATAAAAATCTGTTCTTATAAGAAAAATTCTGATGACTACCCTTTCATATAATTGGTTTCTTTGGTAATCTTATGAATTTTATTGTATGCATTTTAATACCTGATTCTATGAAGAAGTCCTTAGACTTCCCAAGACTAACTGCCAATGGAACATCCAAGAAGGTTTCCATCCATCAACATTTTAGTGTCTGCTATGTGTCAGGCAGTGCGCTAAGTGAAAGATACACTAAAATAACAAGAAAAAGACAGTCCGTGCCCTTAAGGATCTTCCGAATGGGGATGGAGGAAACAACATGCAAACAAATAAATACAGAGCAAGTTATTTACAAGACGAATAGAAAATGATTAATTAGAGAGAACTCTAGAATTAGAAAGATCACCTTCATGGTTAAAATCCCAATGTAACAACAACACAGCAATAACAACATTCACATATCATTTACTACACAGCAGGCCTTTTGCTAAGTGCTTTACAATCTTTACATTATATTATATAATTATAGATTATACAATTGTATGACAACAACTCAGGGAGGGAGGTGCTATCATTACACCCATTTTACTGATGAGGAAAGTGAACAGTGGTCAAATGATCTGTCCAGGTTCACACAGCTAGTTATGTGTCTGAAGTCAGATGCAAACTCAGCTGTTAAATGATTCTAGGCCAGCACTCAATTCATGGCAACACTTAGCGGCCCTAATAATAGTCTGTATATTAAGAGATTATT
>JAQQSK010005361.1:0-14942 GCA_028658325.1 Potorous gilbertii
AATTAGAATTTTAGGAGGCATGCCAGCCCCATGTCCTGCCAGCCTAGTTCCATCAGGCTGGTCCATATTGATTTATTTGGATGCATCAGTTCCTTGGTTTTCTGTCAGTTAGCTATACTGTCACCTGCTTTGATTCCTCATTACCTCCATTGTGAATTCTATGAACATATATCATCAAGCAGCCAGTGCGCCCAGGATTTGAGACTGACAAAACAGGATCAATGTCTCAGGGGCACAACCCAGAATTTCAATAATACAATTAAATTCCTTGAATACTAGTTACATCCAGATTGTCAATCCTGTATTTTCCCCACGTTCAGGGAAGAAAGCAGCCCCCACCCAGAACCTGTGTGCACTGTTCCCATCAGTGAGTAACGAAGGAAAAAGACTCAATAGAGAGCCTGAGGGAGAGATAATCAAATGTCGAACCTGCTGAGCCTGTTAGATGAAACTGTTAACAAGGCTTGCTCAAATCACTGGGGGAATGCTGGGCAAGGAGGAAGATTGGAGTTCAGAACTGAAATGTGTAAGCAGGGTTAGGCTGGCTAAGGAAGATTCATTCCGTGTGGCTGGATCTGGGTAAGCAGGCTTCAGAAGGATTGGGACGGTCCCCCAGGAGTTGCTTGGGCACACTTCTTCACTTGAATCAGTGAAGCCTGAAGCTTTAGAGAGAGAGGGAGGACCAAGGAAAGAAGCTCTGGATGTGGAATTCCCATCTGCACCAGCATGGAAAAACATAAAATGATAAGATAACAAAGCTACACACACAGTACAAGGATGCCTTGCATGAAGAATGCTGATGTGTGTGCATACACTTGTATGTAGGAAGGGAATAGGAAGGTGGAGAGAGATTTTTAGGGTAGGTGCTTGCCTCTCCTGATAGGAAAACAAGATGGAAGTCCCAGGGTTGCCTTAAGAGGACCAGATATTCGATGTGTGCAATTCTAGCCACAACAACAAAAACATTGTCATCCTGTGTGCCATTGTCTCAAGAAATTCTGACTTTTTTATTCCCTTGATTTTCCTCTCTACAAACTTCAACTCTCCTTACTTCTGACCTCAGCAAAGGATGTAAATGAATATGGCCAATTTCAAGTAGGAGAAAACTAAACCTTGGGGGTAGATAAGGTATTTCCAGTTCATGAGTAAGCTGTCATTGGACAGTACTCAATTTCACTTCTACAGGTTAACTTCAATCCCCCCTTTCATGATGATCACCCCCTGACATTTAGCACAGTGATTCTGTGAAGACGACCTTTGGTTATAAACTCTGAACTTATGTCCCATGTCCTGTGAAAATCACTGTGCCCAAATAGAGGTTTGTGATAGATTCTAACTGTTGTTGCATTCATCCTTTGTTGCCAAAGAAGACCATGCCATCAGAGAAATGATGACATGACTTGTACTTGATTTTGTTTTGAATGAGGGAGGGCTGTTCAGGTCAGCAGCCTCACTTCTCCTCCAGAGTCATCTGGACCAGATATTCATCAGGATGACGGAAGATGACCCAAGATGCAATGGGAGACCTTGGCCCCTTTAGGCCAAGGCCTCTTTAGGTACTCACTTAGTGTAAGGAAATGCTCATTCAGTGAATAGGCCTATTTAAGAAGTGGTCAGAGGATGGTCCCTTTAATGAGGCAAAGAAAAAAATAACTAAACCAAGTTGGGAAGGAAACAGCAACAGTTACTATTGATAATCTCTCATAAGCCAGGAGGGTCCAGAAAATAGCCTTTATGTGGAACTGGGAGGGGGGGGCTACTGTTGTATAATCTATGGGTTTCAGAGAGCAGTAGGTTTAAAGTTTTAAGAAAGGAAAGGAAAGGAAAAGGATAAGAAAAGGAATCTAACCAGAAAATCCCAAGTTAATTGGGTATCCTCTGACCATCCAAATTTACCTTCCTTTGGAGAGGAGAAAGAAGGGGAGGGAGAAACAGACAAGAGAGGAGGAGCTGGATTGGGTCTTTATTCAGGCAGTTGGATCTACTCAAAGATTGTGGCATTCATCCTTCATTGCCAAAGAAGACCATGCCATCGGAGAAATGATGACATGACTTACACTTGACTTTGTTTTACTCTTAAGCCAGGAGATGAATTCTAATACCTACTGAGGCAGGGAATTCAATTTTATTTGTATTAAAATATATTTGTAGAGTCAGAGTTATCACTCTTGTGATCTTGGACATCTTATTACAAGATTTTGGTCCTTGTTTACTTACCGGAACAAAATGTAAAGCATTTCGGGGCAGGGAGTGGCCATTTTTGTCTTTATTCCCAGAATTTAGGATGGTACCTGGCACATAATATGTGCTTAATAAAGTTTATTGAATTAAATTAATCTGAAGAATAGGATGAAGCAAATTGGTTAGTGAGGTTTCTTTTAGCTTTAAGAACCAGATGATAAGATCCATCATTAAATATGGTATACTTTATGAGAATATATCAGATGGTTCCCATAAGGCAAAAAAACAAAACAAAACAAAACCCTTAATCTTAATGCCCCAGGAAAGGAAAACCAAAACCCAAACCTAATCTTTTAATCAGTTCTCCCTTCCTCTTTTCTTCTGTCCCTTCACTCCTCTCCCTTCTTTTCAGTCCCTCTGCTCTTCTTCTCATTCTCCCTTGCTTGACTGTTCTAGCCACTCTGATTGATCCTGATAAGTTAAACTTCCTTATAATGTCTGGATTTCTTTCTGCACAAGGTGTTTAAGCATTTCAGCCTCTGTGACTCCAATTCATTTTACAGATGAGAAAACAGAGGCAAACAGGATTAAATGACTTGTCTGGGTTCACAAAGATTGAATTCATGAAGATGCGTCTTCTAATTCCAAGCCCATTGCTCTATCCACTGAACCACCTAGAGCCTAACAAATAAGTGTATTAATGCAAAACAAATCCACATGTTGATTCTGCCTGAAGATATATGTAACTTTCTGTACCATTAGCCCATCTGTATCACCTCTCCGTAAAGAGGTGGTAAACAACGATCGGTCATTCACATTGATAATGGGCTATGTCGTTGATCATAGATTTTAAGACTTTCAGAGCTGGTTTTATGAATATCATGGAATCATATTAGAATATGTCTATATGTATATATATATATATATATATTTATTCTAATCTGATTGATGATCGTTACCAATAAAAAGGAAAACTAGCAAGGGCAGGGTACATCTCATTCACTTGCCTTTGTCTTTTTTTCTTTTTTTTTTAGGAGAGGGAAAGGGAGGGAAGATACAAAGAATCACTTTGAATATGTTCTGGATGCTTGGAAGGTAAACTGAGTTTGGAGGAAATTCCGCTGGTAGAACTGGGAGGGGCTTCAATTACTAGGCTGGAAGACCCAAAAATAATACAACTTGTGGACTTTAGATTCCATTTGCTGCAATTATTTTCAAAGTGCGGTTCTTCATGGCATGAGCAAATTCATATCTGTCTGTCTTTGCTGAGTGACCATAATTTGCTCTCTGACCTCCCAGGAGTGAAGAGTGCCTTACTGTAAGCAGCCATCTTCTCTGAAACATCACCAGATGCATCAGCAGCAGCAAAGAAATCAATCCAGGCTCACTTCCCTCTGAATTGCTCCTTCCTGTCTTCAATAAGATCATTCTGCTCTAATTCTTTACAAATATTATGCTGAGCTGGGCCTGACTCAAGCTGGTCTCCTGATACTTTACGTTCAATATTAGAATGGAATGAGACACTTGTGGGTTATTCAACAGTTAACAAAAGAAGATTTTCTTAGCTTTCAGCTACAATATGCATTGAAAATACGTTGAGCTGATTCAACTGAAACTCCTTTGTCAAATATCACTACAAATCCAAATCAGTCCATCAGCCAAACATTAGAGTGTAGTTCCTCATGACTGTTTTTGTACTCAGGTGCTTAATAAGTGATGTCAATAGCCTGAGACTTCAGTCTTCTTATCCAAATAAGTCTTGGAAGTGGATGAGTTTAAACATTTTAAGGCAAGACTAGACTAACTTAAATGATATTGGAGTTTAAGATATTGCTCCCACCAGAATATACTATAATGTGTTTTGCTATTTCCCAATGGGCACCCAGTATGTTTCCAGTTATCTGCTGTAACAAAAAGTGCTGCTATAAATATTTTGTATGCATTACTCTTTTCTTTATTTCTTTTATCTCTTTGGGGTATAAGCCTAGTAGCACTATTGATGAATCAATGCATGGTTTAAGGAATTTGGGATATAGTTCCGTATTTCTTTCCAGAATGCGTAGACCAATTCATAGTTCTACCAACAATAGATCTGTATGCTTGTCCTACCATGGATCCTCCAGTAATTGTGATTTTCTTTTTGTGTCATCTTTGCCAAGCTGAGTTTGTGTGAGGGGGAGACTCCTAGTTTTGTTTTGTTATTTTCCATTTTACAATTGCTGTGGCTTTAGTTCTTTGTTCTGAAAGAGGGCCCATGACATCAGAAAGGTGAGGTCTTGACTTGGATTTAAATGAGGCAGAGCTGTGGAGTTATCCATGTCACTCTCTCCTCCAGAGTCATCAGAGTCCAGTGACAAGACAATTGGCAATGACCCAAGATTCAGTGGGAGACCTTGCCCTTTTTAAGCTAAGGTCTTTTTCAGTTCTCAGTTGATTTGAGACAATGTCCATGCAGTGAGTAGAGGCTAGGTAAAAATTGAGACAATAGATGGCCTAGTTCAGCTTCCCAAAAGAATCAGTCTGGGAGGGGAAGACCTCAGAATTTCTGGCCAGAACAGAAAACAATCTGAGCCAAATCAAAACAACGAGCAAGTGAGGCTTGGACTGGGACCTATTTTTGACCAGTCAATGAAAGCCAGAGTGATCTGGGTTTAAAGACATAGTCAAGTAGCTCCATTTGAATCACAATAGGCTTTATCAAAGCCTGTTTATTCAGACCTATCTTTCAAAAAGTCATGTCATCATCTTGATGTCATGATCCTCTTTGAAAATGAAGGACAAACACAATAAATGAAATTACATGAGAAAAGAGTTAATTGTCCAACTTTTTGAAAAAAAATGATAGAAATTACAAATAGGGAAGAAAAAATAATCTAGTCCCCAAATTCCAAGATACCTTGCAAAGTATAAGTGATCAAAAATCTTATTTCTTTGGACAGATCACCCACACATAAGGGTATGACTCTTTACATGGAAAGAAGGACAGAAAAGGGTGGAGAAGGAAGAGGAAGAGGAAGAAGAGGAGGAGGAGGAGGAGCAGGAAAAAAAGGAGGATCAAGAAAAGGAGAAGAAGAAGAGGAAGAGGGAGACAAAGAAGAAGAAATAACAGCATTGCTCAGCTCAAACCAGGAGGCAACAACTACTCCTCAAAGTTTGCTTTTCATTGAAGAGGACCAATGACAGCAGGATGGTGATATCTTGACTTGCAAGTGAACTGAAGTGAGATAGAGCTGTGCAAAGTTATCTGTCTCATTCTCTCATCCCAAATCATTAGAGTTCAGTGGCAAGACAGAAGTCAGGATGACTAGCAATGGCCCCTCAATTTACAACGCTCTTTTGGAGATAGCCCAGGACTTTCACTGCTTCCCAGCACTGGTTATTGGCTATCATCAAGGGAGCAATTTCTTTTAGGGCCAATTGCCTCCAAAAAGACATATAGGCCACCCTTACTGAAGCAGTAAGGTTGTACTGTTACAAGTAAATCATGGTACTTAGAGCACCATCTCCCCGACACCCCAACAAAGATAGTCCAAGGACTGTCTTCTTACAGGGAGTCTCAGAGTACCAGCAATAGCAGTGCTACTAGACTACTGTCTCTGACTCTCATCTAGCACTCACATCCATCATTCAAGGAATCAGCCCTTGTGGAAATGAAATCTGGCAACTGCTTCTGAAGGTGCTATAACTCTCTATCTTCAGCAGCCACATCTACTGAAAAACAGGAAAAGAAAGTCCATGGCAATCTTAAATTGTTCAGAAATGGATAAGGTTTTATCAGAGGAATAACATTAAAGAAGATCTATCTATCATCTGTTTATCATGAAGACTAATTCCTAGTTTTATTATTTCAATATTGTTTATTTATCAGCTTAGCTTATCTTGTCTTTGATTTTCTCTTTTTATAGTAAAAAAAACCCTAAATTCTATTTTTTTCAGTTAAATACCTTGTTCATTTTTTTATTCTTTCTTTTGTGGATGAAAATGTTTAAAGATAAATATTTTCTCATAAGAACTACTTTGACTGCATCCCCCAAATTTTTTATTTTGACTCATTGCTGTTATTTTATTGCATTAAATGATCTATTGTTTCTATGGTTGTTTTTGACCCACCAATTCTTTAGGATTAGGTTATTTAACCTTCAATTAATTTAAATTCTTATTACTATTATAAATATCAAAATGAACAATAAAGGTCATAGGAAAGAAAGATGCTATCTGCAACCAGAGAAAGACTGCATAGAATAATTTCGTGTACATATAAGTGGAATATATATTGGGAAAATGTACATGATAATTTTATTATATATTTTTAAAGAATAGCAAATCATACATGATAAATTTGCAATTTCATGAGCAATACTGTATTATGGTTATGTTTGTTTTATTCCATAAGGTAAAAATAAAATAAATTTTAAAAAGTAATTCTTTATTTTCAAAGGTTTATTATTGGGTATAACACTTATCTCATCCTGAAAAAAAAAACATTTAACTTTTCTGCCTTTCTAAATTTTTTTGTGATGATTTTATGCCAAATACATGGTCAGTTTTTATAAAGGTACAATACCCAACTGAGAGATATGCATATTTTTTTCAGTTTAGATCTGGATCGGATCAGATTACTTATTTCTGTTCCTTTTCAGTTTTCTCTAGTCTTTCTTGGGTATTTTTCACATATCTGCTGAGATGTATGTGGGAGAACTTGGCTTATTTTTGAATTTCATAATATCTTCTTATTTGGAAGTTTCTACTTTTTCTTCTAAGTTATGTATTCTTCCATTTTTTCTTCCTCAAGAGCTCTAATTTCATTTTTTTGAAATTTCTTCCTTAATTTTATCCATCTACTTTTTGAGTCATTGTAGCTAAGTCAAGACATTCTTTTTTTTGAGTTTTTATTTGAGCTAAATTGTGGAGTGGCTCTTTCTAAGCTTTTTTTTAAACTTATACTACTTATTCATTGTTTTTAAAGAAGTCTGTTGACCTTTATCTCCAGCTTGAGTTCTGGGACTGGGGCTTTGTGCCAAGATCAAGTTTGACCTCCACCTGAACTCTTCGATCATTTAGGAATGGCCTCTATACTTTTGTACAATCTGTAGTATGGAGCCTGCTGCTATTGCCTTGCCACAGTTTTGGATTAAATAAATAGCACCATGACCCAACCTCTGCCACAAGTTCTAGGTTGTTCTCTTTCATCTCCTAGTGTTCTAATGTGGGAAGTAGTTTAGACCCACCTGTCACCTTCTTATTTTGTTCCCACCTGAGAACTAGCTCCATTTACTTCAAATACCCTGACAGACCCCAATTAGATACTGAAAATTAGAGTGTGCCAAAGACAATAGCCCCTCCCTCCTCCCACATAGGGACTGCACTGGTGCTGAGCTCTCCCCTTCCACTGGCAATCACCCACAGGAAATAGACCCTGATGCCTGCTGTGATTTTGACAAGGGAATATATTTCAAGGCTTTGGGAAGACTCTGAGCTGGGCACACAGTGCCAGGCTCTGTCTTTTGCCCAATGAACAATAGCGGGCTGGCTCTACTACTCTGCTGGGCTCCAACAGTATAAGACTGAGATCCCAGTGGTTTAATGCTTTGCTATTGGTACTCAGAGCAGTTCTAGGTTCTGCTCTTCATCTTCTGCTCTCTTGAATTGGATAAAGGAGCTGACAGATTTTCCCTTCAGTTTTCTTAATGTTTCTTAATGGTTTTTCTAAGGTGTTTTTCAGGGGATTTGAGTCTTAAGCAGAAGAATTGGCAAACATTTATTATATACCTGTATATGAGTATACAGTATATGAGAAGGACAGTATACCAGGTAGTGAGGAAAAGAGATAGATAAAAATTAGTCTTTCCGTTGAAAGAGTTTATATTGTGTCACTCTTCACCTAATTTCCCTGCCTCTGTATTACATATTTGGCAGAAGAATACAGGCTTCAAGATGAACTGAAAGTCAAGACTTGGTCCAGTTCTTACCATAGATACATGCTAGCTGTGTAAGCCTAGGTATGCCACTTAATTTCTACATCCCTCAATACTCTCATCAGTAAAATGAGGACATTTGACTTGAAAGCTTCTAAGGCCTTATTTAGATGTATTCCAGGTCTAAATCACTTGACATTATCACTCTTTCCTCTTCTTTACCTCTTATATCTAGTCCTTTTTAGATCTTGCCCATTCAGCCTCTGAAACATCTCCAACATCTGTCCCCTCCTCTCTACACCCATTGTCACCATTCAAAGTAAAGCATTTATCACCATGTGCCTGAACTGTTGGAATAACTTAAGCGTTGTTCCTATATTCACTCTCAATCCTGTCTACATCTTAGCACCACTGCTAAACTTATGTTTCTCATGTTTGCTCCTCTGCCTATCAACTCTTCAGTAATTTCCTTTCCCAAGAAAGTAAAATTCCAATTCTTTTGCCAATAATTGAATGACATCTACAATCTGGCTTCAGGTTGACTTTCAGTGTTATCTCATACCATCCCCTGCTATTTAAGGGAAGCAGAAAGGAAATAAGTATTTATATAGAATCTACCATGTTCCAGGCACACTATTAAGTGCTTTGAAAGTAATTATCTCCTTTGATACAGCAATCCTAAGAGGCAGGTACTGTAACTATCCTCATTTTTCAGTTGAGGAAGTTGAGGCAAACAGAGGTTGTTACATGTCTAGGGTCACAAAGTCAGTGTCTAAGGCAGAGTTGAACTCAGATTTTCTTGATGCCAGGACCAGCACTCTATCCATGTAATCTAGTCAAACAGAAATGTTCCAGTTTCAAACACAACATAAATCTCAAGTCTTTATGTTTTTATTCAAACAGTTCTCTATCACTGGAATAACATCTATGAAAACCTACATGCTTTTTAACACGTCTCAAATGTCACTTCCACCAGGAAGCCTCCCATAATCTTATTAATTTATGGATAATTATCCCTCCTGTGAATTTTATATTGACTTCTCTCTATATACCTATGCAAATACATTTTTTCAAATTACACTTAATTTCTAATTTAATTACAAGTTCCATAACATCAAGAATACACCTTATTTAAATTTTATCTCTCCTTTAGTGACTAGAATCGGGTTCTGTCTATCAAAAAGGCCCAAGATTCGGGTCTATTTCATTTTTGTCTTTTCATTTTCAGTACCTAATTATGTCTTAAATACCATAAGTATTTAAATTATTTGTGTAATTGAATTAAATTAATTCATCCCTATATCTCACTCATCTAAATGCAGGATCTTTTCAATTTTCATAGCTTTCAATATCCAGGTCCTCTCTGCTCCCTGCTAAACCTTATGAATGGGTACTAAAACAGAAAAGATATGTATTTGCTCTCTAAAATATGGTCTAGTCTCATTTCTTTTCTAGCTTCTTTAAGAGTAGTCATAGGAATTAAATAGTTGCTAATTTATAAATTAAGTTAAATCTTTCAGACTAGTTGAGTAATACTTAGGATGCTGAAAAAAGTAACTAAGATTTTCTTCCCACTCTCCTCTATTAACCTCTTTTAGTTTTATATATATATATGTGTGTGTGTGTGTGTGTGTGTGTGTGTGTATACACACATATACACCCTACATAAATTATTATATATATGCATTGACACATACTGTAGATTATAAATGATACATAATATATTAGCATATAAAGTACACTAATGTGCTCTGTCATATCATAATCATTTCTCTATGACCCCTTTATCCCATTCATCCTTTCACATAACAAAGAAAAAAACATAAGCATATTTAGATCTTCAGAGAGACCCTGACAGTGTATATACCCTATTCTCCCTCAATAGTTCCCACTTCATTATGGAAAGTAGAAAAGTATATTCCATTTCAATTATTCGGGGCTGAGGTTTATTTTTTTGTTTTCATTAGAATTAATATTATTTTTCACATTGTTTTAGTCACTGCACACATTTTTCTTATGGTTCTGTTTCCTAAAATTTACATCATTTCATAAAAATCTTATCATATGTTTCTGTATTCTGTGTATTTGTACTTTCCTATATCACAATAATATTCTATCTGTTGTTACTTCTTCTTTGTTTGCTATTGCAAAAGAGCTGCTATGAATAGTTTCTTATATATTGGTCTTTTCTTTGTTACATATATTATATTATATATTTCTATAATATAGTTTTGTTATGTACTGTTATATATTGATTTTTTCTTTATGCTATTAACTTCTTCGAGGTATGTTCTCATATAGAAGCATTGGTCAATGGGTTTGAGCAGTTTAGATTTTTTTTTAGCACAGTTTCTATTTTCCTATACAGTTAGTCCAGGGGTAGAGAACCCGTAGCCTTCTAGGTCCTTGTGTGTGACCTTTTAACTGAGTCCAAGTTTTATAGAACAAATCCTTTTGGATTTGTTCTGTGAAGTTTGCCTTCAGTCAAAGGGTCACACTTGAGGACCTAGAGGGCTACATGCAATCTGGAGGCTGCAAGTTCCCACCCCTGAGCTAGACTGATTACATGCAACATTATAAGAGACATGTAAGGATAATGTAGAATAAATATTGAAGAGCTAGACCTTATTGCAAACTGGAATGCATTTCATGCTCTGACTTTTTATCTAGATATTTGATAGATTAAAATAACCTTTTGTAATCAGTGTATGGATTAGTTATTGAGAGATATGTTCCATTAGTCAATTTTTATACTCTTTCTCTGGGTCATTATAGGTTGACATTGAATGTGCTTTCACAAGATTTAAGACCATTGATGTTTTTCACTCATTTCAGTCATGTCCAATTCTTCATGACTCCATTTGAGGTTTTCCTGGCAGAGATACTGGAGTGGTTTGCCATTTCCTTCTCCAGCTCATTTTACATATGAGGAAACTGAAGAAAACAGGATTAAGTGAGTTGTTTAGGGTCAGATAATTAATGTCTGAGGCCAGATTTGCACTCAGGAAGACTAGTTTTCCTGACTCTAGGCTTAAGACCTAATTCCTAATATTAATTTATAATAATAGCTATGTTAGAGAATTCTGGAAGAAAAATAAAGAAAATCTGGCATGATATGGAGAAAATAGGATGCAGTGAATGTAGTGTTGAACTTATTAAAAATGGGACCCAAGTTAGATTCCAGGATTTTAAGTTTCTACTTAAGTAGCCTTCAGAAAGTTATTTGACTGGTCTGGCTCTCGGGGTCCTCATCTGTAAAATGAAGAGGCATATGAGCTCAGAGGGCTCTTCAAGCTCTAGATGTGAAAAAAAAAGTGATTAGAAATACTTCATCGTGTCCTTACCTTATTCCCCTTAAATTATTTGAACTGTGAATAAGCTGGAAATTATTTTAATTCATTATATAAGTATACTGTTAAGTACACAGTACCCTATATAATAAACAAATACTATTACTAACCCAAGGAAAATGTTTTTAAAATAGAAGCAATGAGTAGTTAAACAGTATTTTCCAGATAACTATATGTTTCTATAATTAAACATATATACATTTACCGGAAAACTGGAATTACGCAAAGAAATTGTTTCAGTGAAGCTACTTTAACTTACTTACCAGGGAACTACACTGGAGGATCATAATGTGATCTTTTTCTTTTTTTATCATGGAAGAGGCAATTCAATTTTTAATATCCATGTTCATCATATCAAGACAAATTATATTGTTCACATTCACAGTCTGGACTGCTGCTGTCTGTGGTGGGATCTAAAGTCATCCAATTAATATATGGTGTTCAGGGGAAATAGCTCATGTTTAAAGCAGGGTCTTAGGCAAAGGAAAGGACAGTCTTTTATTAACTTTGTCCCTTGTCTTAAAACGTATTATTTCATTCTCCTCAAAAAGAAATAATAGGAGGTTCAGGCATAAGGTCATGTGCATGCACACATCCACATCCACATTCCAAAGCAAGAAATGAAAACAACAACCCTCACAACTGCTATGAATGTAAATGTGCCTGTTCTTTGATGAAGTTTTCTTCAAAGTTGGAAAATGACTCACAAGAATAAAGGACCTCTCCAAAACAAAGCAAACAAAACAGAATAAAAACCTAACTTGTTTCTTAAAATTAACACATAGAAATGGAGATGATATGCAATAATGTTCAAAGTATTGTCTATCTATATACACACAGAATCTAGTTCATTTACCAGTCTTTAACATATATTTGCTTATATGTATATACACATCCACACATGCTCATATACATATATATGATGCTCATATGTAGGATAAATATATTCCATAAATATATGTGTAGTCAATCTATTTGTTTTCTTAGGTATGAATTCAAATTATGAAAATCTAGAAAATTTTTGAATTTTACTTATATTTACCCTTATTTTTCCCAAACTAAGTTTTCCATTTAATTAGGGTGTGCAAACGTGTTTGCAAGCAGGCTTTTTGTAAGCCCTTAGCTTTTCATGAATTTCACAAGTCTTGAATTTCCGACCATGATACCAGCTCATCAAATGTATTCATGGGATCACTAAACTTTTATGTTAAGACTAGATCCTAATTCAACAAAGTAATACTTATCATAAGGAATAAATCTTATACAGAATTATAATTAATAAATTTGGCAACATTTCTCATATTGATCTTATCTAATATTTTATGTTAAATGCTAACATAATAGCCACTAATCTCATGAGAGTGGAATCAAATTGGGTTTTCTATAAATAGTTTAAAATTGTAGGTAAAAAGTTCTAAAGCTTTTTGTTTTTAGGACTCTTTTATATCTATAAAAAATAATGAGGATCCCTCAAAGAACTTCTGTCAATATGAATTATATATGTTTATACTTACGACCTTAGAAGTTAAAACATCTTAGCACTATTATGAAAGGGCAGCTAGGTATCATAGTGGTTAGAGTGCCTAGCCTGAAGTGAGGAAGACTCATCTTCCTGAGTACAAATCTTATTTCAGACCCTTACTAGTTGTATAACCTTGCACAAGTCATTTAACCCTGTTTGCCTCAGTTTCTCCATCTGTAAAATGAGTGGGAGAAAGAAATGACAAATCACTCCAGTGACTTTGCCAAGGAAACACTAAACAGGGTCACAAAGAGACAGACATGAATATAATGACTGAACAACAATAATAAGTATTAGAAAGATAGTTTTGAAATTATGAACCTCTATGTAGAGAACCTTGAGGGGTCTGAAAGAACCCCTTGTCAAGAGTTCCCCTCCTCCAAGGGAGAATGAGAGCTGACTTGAGAAGTTAAGTGATATATTGTTCTCAGGTGCACATCCTTGAATTTGGGTGTTGAAGTTCCAGGATCTGTTCTGTTCTCATGCCTCAATTGCTACCCCTATGTTTTTTTTTTTTTTACTATTTAAGCACCCCGATTCCCTGATTTGTTGGCTCAGTATGTCTAGAAAAAACTCAGCTTGTTCAGACTGCTGTGTCCCGCCTGTCTTTTCATCCTCACTCTGTGAGCCCCGTAACTTCCCCGGATATGCCCGACTGTGCTGGCCGCAGCACCGCTAGAAAAATCTCAGGGACCCCAAAGGTTTCTCAAAGCATACTTTCAGAATGCCTCTTGTAATTTAATGTCAGATTAATATTGTAAGTGTGCATTAAAAATAAATAATCTTTAATGATTACAATTTTGCGAGATGAAAAGATGATACTGAATTTATAAATTTGATAAATATATAAAATGCTACATGTAGATAAGGATAATTAATAAAGTGTGTGCTTAAATAGGAATGTGATTTCATTCATTTTGGGAATCTCTCAATAAAGTTTCAATAAAGATAGGTAGCTTTTCATAACTTATAGGTTTTGAGGCCTATGTGCTCAATTATAGGTTAAATGATTTACCCAAGGTCACAAAACTAGAAAAGATGTGAAAGGTAGAGATTGAATCTATCTCCATCTACTATTCCAATCAAGCTCTCTAAAATTGTGAATTACCCCACTTGGAGGAAGTGGGGGGCAAGGGAAGCTTAACCTCAAACAAGATAAATATGGAATTTTCTTATGCAATTCTTCCAAAAAAAGTTATTTTTTTCTACTTATTATTTAAGGTCTCGGTTTGAGGTTTTCTAAGGTCTCTTGAATTCTATTCCAAAGCCTCTTTTAATTTTGGAGAATAACTATGGTTCTTGAAGGATTTACCATTGGAGTATAAGCTATTTTAATTTTTATCAAATTGAAAGACTTTAAATACAGCTTGGTAATAAGAATATCTCTTGTCTGGAGACAAGTTAAGAAAAATGTAGAAACGTTCATCTGCAGAATTTTGGGTAATAAGTGAATTAATATGAAAAGTGGAGGAATTATGGAGGAAATAACCACACCACTGAAATCACAGATCTTTTAAAGTTAAACATCAAGGCAAGCTAAGCATTTTATCATGGTATATTCAGTTGAACAGTAGACATGGTAGCAAGAAAAGAAATGCATTTGAAACATTGTTCTATCTCTTGTTAATTGCATGAATTATGGGCAAACCTCTTAACCTCTCCAAAAGTCCTCGATTTCATTGAAAGACCATTTCTTCCCCTGAAGTATTATACTCAGTTTTGCTGGGTAGGTGATTCTTGGTTTTAGTCCTAGTTCCTTTGACTTCTGGAATATCCTATTCCATGCCATTTGATCCCTTAATATAGAAGCTGCTAGATCTTGTGTTATCCTGATTGTATTTCCCCAATACTGGAATTGTTTCTTTCTAGCTGCTTGCAATATTTTCTCCTTGACCTGGGAATTCTGGAATTTGGCCACAGTGTTCCTAGGAGTTTCTCTTTTTGGGTCACTTTCAGTTGGTGATCAGTGGATTC
>JAQQSK010005362.1:0-14941 GCA_028658325.1 Potorous gilbertii
GGCTAAAGCACCAGGCCCAGAAGTAGGAAGACCTGAATTCAAATCTGGCCTCGGACACTTACTGACCATGTGACCCTGAGGAGGTCACTTAACTTCTCTTTGTCTCAGTTTCCTTATCTATAAAATGAGAGTAAATAATAGGACTTACCTCCCAAGATTGTTGTTTTGAAGATCAAAAGAGAATAAACATAAAGTGCTTAGAATAGTGCCTGGCACATTGTAAGTATTATATAAATGTTAGCTGTGATGATGATGACATAGATATTGGTATAGATATAGATGCTGTAGGTATGGCTCTAAAGCCAGCACCTTCTTAGTTCAGGTGTGTTAGTGATAAAATGAAGCATTCAAATTATCATTGCACATTTAACAAAGAAGGAGGTTTACTTTGCCCTAACACAAGATATGTAGCAGCCTACAATGACATTTAGGATCTCTATATACATCTGGTCAGTCAGTCATCACGGTATGGCTACTTACTTACATGACCTCAGTCACCTACCAAGTCTGAGAGCTGCCAACTTCTCACAGCTGGGACTTTTTATGTCCCTAGACCATGAAGCTATGTTAGGGAAGCTGGGGTCAATCAGGCTACATAGTAGGGAAGGAAGCTGCCTCTACAATCTAATTTCCCATGACAGTAGTGAGTCAAAGACTATTTTTCATTGGGAAAAATTCCATGGAAATTACTTCTCTATTTAACTCTGTATTGAAATCTAACCCTGGCATTGGATAACCATGAGGATGTATAAAACACATAGGATTACAAAGTAAACCAATTATATTGAAATGAAAATATTTTTTATAAAGGAGTTTACAGATCCTAAGAATTCTCTCTTCTGGTCCAAGTCCTTTGCTTTACAAAGGAGGAAATTGAGGCTCCAAGAAGCTAAGAGGCTTATCTAAATTTATACAAGCAGTCAAAGCAAATCCTTGATTTGAGCCTTGAGCCCTTGAATCCAAAAACAGTGATAATCACATTTGAAAAGGATCAAGATTATACTTGTGATCTCATTAGACTAGAAAAGTTCTAGTTGAGGGAATTTCTCATATTAATGTAAGTCAGGAAGGAAGAATGGAATACGCATTTGAATTGTGCCTACTATGTGATAACTGCTTTTCGAATATTATCTCATATGATTCTCAGAACAGCTCTTTGAGGGAGGTACTGTTACGATCCCTGTTTTGCAGCTGAAGAAACTGAGGCAGAGGTTAAATGACTTGCCCAGGACCACAAGGCTTATGAAATGATTGAGGTCACATTTGAACTCAGGTCTTCCTGATTCCAGGCTGGTAGCTCTACCCATTGGGGGAAAAGAGTCTTAGGAAGATGCCTAGAGCATTCAGAGCATTGCCCAGTATCACAGGATGTGCCAGACTTGGAACTTAAACTCAGCTCTTTCTTGCTAAACCATCTGCACTCTATCCACTATACAATACTACCTCCCTTTTAAAATAAAAAAATCTTCATTTTTATAAATATATTTATATATTATATAATATACATATTTATAAATTAAAAATAAAATAAAAATGCATGTTATCTCATTTGAGCCTCATGGCACTCCTATGACATAGGTGCTGCCTATGTCCCTGTTTTACAGATGAAGAAACTGAAACTAAGAGAGGGTGAGTGATTTTACCAAGGGTCACACAGTTCATAAAGAAGTATCTGAGGCAGTATTTGAATTCACAGCTTCCAAACTCTAAATCCAGAGCTCTTACTCACTAATCAAATTGGTGGGTTGTCCTTTGTTCTCAAAAAGGGCCATAGTGATATCACCATGATAAAGTGAAATTTCAGTGTGTCTGACTGTGGCAGATCAGGCCAATATAAGCTCAGAAGGCTCTACCACAGATTGGGCACAGATCGTCCATGTGAACATTTGGGGTGGACACCCCAAATTTGCACATCCTACGTTTACTTTTTGCTGTCTCCATTCTGCATTGCTCAAAGGGCACAGCACACTTTCTTATGTGGGCACGCCTTGCTGAGCAGTTCTGTGCCAGTGTCTCCCATGTTGCACAGTCAAATCCAAAGTTCTTGAGAGAGACCTTGAGTGTATCCTTGTATCATTTCTTCTGCCCACCATGTGATCACCTGACCCATGTGAGTTCTCCACATAATAGTCTTTTTGCGAAGCGTACATTTTGCATTCGAATAATGTGGCCAGCCCATCAGAGTTGCACTCTCTGAAGAATAGTTTGAATGCTTAGCAGCTCAACTCAAGCAAGAATTTCAGTGTCTGGTACCTTATCCTGCCAGGTGATCCTCAGAATCTTCCTAAGACAGTTCAAATGGAAGCAATTCAGTTTCTTGACAAGGCGCTGGTAGACTGTCCATGTTTTACAGGCGTACAACAATGAGGTCAGCACAACAGCCCTTCAGTTTGGTAGTCAGTCTAATACCTCTTCTCTCCCAAACTTTTCTTCAGAGCCTCCCAAACACTAACCAAGTACCTGTTAAAAGGAAAGAAATCCTAAATGTAAATAAAGCAAGCCGGTGCCCTTGATTTTTGTCTCAGTCTCTTTCCCACCAACTCCTCTCCTAGGAGCTGCTAAGAAGGTCCAAGTTCAACTCCAATTTCTTTCTGGTAGTTACGGTTGTAATTAAAGCCCATCAATTTGTCCTCTCCAATCAGGCAACCACAGAAATATCCTGTTTAATACATATTGGAGAGGTTTTATTTATTTATTTTTTAATTTATGAACTAAAACTCTGTGATCTCACTGACTTAGATGTTTTTCACCAGTGGGGCAGATCATAACTCTTTCATGTTTGTCTATGCTTGGTGCACATTCTCCCATAAGTTTATCACAGGGTGTGCAGTCAACCAATGGAGAACTCCCTCTATTTTTCCTGACAACACAAATATTCTTGTGCACACATCATCTCTTACCTTTCATGTGTTTAGACCACTTAGAAACAACTCTTTAAATATGGATACTCTAAAGGTAATAAGACCGATAATGGACAAGGTGAAATATGAATATCAATATTGACATTCTTTCTCTAGATGAAACCCAATAATATAAAGAAGTTTCAGCTAAATGAAAGGACGGTTCAAAAAAAAATAAAGCTGTTTCATGGTTTTTCCGAGAGAGGTAAATAAAGAAATTAAGAGATGAGTTTCATTATATATCTAAAGATATAAGGAAAATGTAATTATATGGAACACTTGGTCTCTTGTTTTACAGTTGTCATGTTGAGAATAAGTAAAAAGAAATAATAAGTAAAAAAGAAAAAGAAAAAAGATAATATTTGAGTGTCAACACCTGTGCCAAGGTTGCGAAGGTAGAAAAATTCTTTGAAAACTTTTTTTTCAAGAAGAGTAGGAAGACTAGAAATAAGAAACACTGAATTTTTTTTAATAACTATTTTAATAAACAGGAAATAATAGTTGCTGACACTGGAGTCATTTCTGAACCAAGTTTTCATGCACAGCCAAACCATGAACTTAGTACAAAGATGAGAATCGATATTAGATTAGAAGAATAAATATGGGAAGAAAGGGCAGGCAATTAAACCAATTCTAAACTAAAGAGCTATTGATGCTGATGAGTGGGAAATGAAGGGAGCAGTAGACACTGAACATCAGCTTAGCTGTTTCTGTACAAACTCAGGAAACTCACTGAGGAGCATCTTTGTGTAAGGTGCTCTTTGTGGCTTAACCTTTCAGTCTTTTTCCAGACCCTCCATTAATTCATGAGAGGCAGAAGTGATCTATGTTTCTAGGCAGGATGACTGACATTTCACACTATTTTTGCTATCCTTCCTACTTCTGCACATTAGGGTTGGACACATCTTTTCTCCAAGAAGGTACCCTATGCAGTGCATTCCCCTTCATTACCCTCCCAGCACTATTCCTTACTTCCTGAACTTCAAAACAATTCCCCCTTCATCCTCCCCAACTCCATTTTTTAATTTATTATCTCTCCTCATGAGTATTTAAGTTTCTTGAGGGCAGAGACTATCTTTTTACTTTTTGCAGTTCTACTACAAAATAATACACGCAATAGTAAAAAAAACCACTATTTTGCAAAAATGCAGTAAAATACAAAAATCACAGTAAAAATTCACAGGGCTTATTGGAAAAATGTATTTGGCACAATACTGAAAACTTTATCCGAGATACTTTAACAAAAATTAAAACCTACTAAAAATGGCAACACAGTTTTACACATGTGAAATGATTAAGAAATACATAAATAAACCACAATAAATAGTGGTGGTTTCCCTGGCCTCTGCTTGCTGCTCAGCTCATACTCCAGTACAACCTGGGTCAGGCTAGTAAACTCAGTCACTTTGGGTGAAAGGGTGGACTCTGGTTGGGGGTAGGGGGAGCAAAACTCCAGGCCTCAGGTTGAACAGGGTGGTGGGCCAAACTGGTCTTCCTAGGCCCACAGCTCCTACTCCACCAAATAATATACAACGAATATGGCAAAATTACCTTGACAAAGTCCTGAAGTTTGCTCATGGACATGGACGTCAGAAGGGTTGCAGCTCATATGCTACTATGAAGAGACACTACTATACTATGATTATAACATATCAATTCCATTGTAATCAATTTGAGAAATGATGGCATTTGTGTCCCAGAGCTTAACACAATATCTAGTACATAAAAAATGCTGGGTAAAAGGCTTGTTTCCTTCCTTAGAATAAACTGGATGTTTCCAATCAAACTGCCCAAAGGCTTTGTCACGCATGTCCCCAAGGGCCTGCCTGAAATTTCCCAGGTCTCCTTGGGGGAAATGGAAGTTCACCGCTCCAAATTCTCTCCCCATTTGAACTGGGCTATGCTATAATTCCTCTTTCCTTCAATCCTACACCTGAGTGTGTGTTAGTGGGACTTAGCTGGGCTGAGGCAAAGGAAGGAAGATCACCTGTAATTTGATCCTTTGTAGGGAATTTTTAAAAAGAAATTTACCAAACCAGACCACATCTTCTCTGCTACGTGTAGTTTTTGAGAGTTGCCAAGGTTACTGCAAGATTAAGTGATTTGTTCAGGATTTACAGCCAATATACTTTGAAGGTGGGAGTTGAACCCAGGTCTTATGAACTCTGAATTCCACTTTCTATCCCCTACACCAGGGCTTCTTTCTCATCACATGACAGAGAATCTCCTCTGGTCTCTGAGAATTGGACTCTAGTTTTGACTAAGTTTGTATCTGCTCGACTGTACTGTTTTTAATCATGAAAAAAATGAACTCTTCTGTTCAATTCATCTGATTTATTTGCTCATCTTAAGGTTAAAAAACCTCCAAAAACTGTCTTATGAGACCAGTTTAGGGGACTTTGGAGTATCTTATTATTTTACAGTAGGACAGAACAAGACATTGACTCATCTATCACACACTTTACTTTTCACTGTAGAAGTCCATTCCTAACTAATCAACTCTTTCATTCCAATACTAGGAAGAAAAGATGACAAGATGTACATTTCAAACTCTAACACAAAAGCAGCTCTATTTTCCATTCTCCTCGGCTGTCCTCCTGCCATATGGCTCAGTTTCCTGCCAAATTTCCAGCTTCTGCCCTAGGGCCAGGCTCACTTCTTTGAGCTGGTCCCAGTAATGCCATCTTCCTATCATGATGAGTTTACTGGTGGAAGAGCCTTTTGGGGGGAACTTTTACTGCCCATGCCTCTTCTCCACAGAGAATATGAGCTTGCTCATTGACACCACATTGAATCAACAGAAGACAACTTCTGGTTAAGTATACTTGGCTAAGTATCCTTGACTGCCAAAAAACAAGGGACTGGTTTGGAACCACCCCTTGGGGCCTGTTAGGGGATAGAGCTCTGTGAAAGAGGCTAGCTCCAACATAACTAGCTGGCTAAACTCTCTTGGAAAGATATATGCATGCCCACCCATGCATGTCCCCAGGGCCTGTCTGAAATTTCCTAGATCTGCTTAGGTGAAGGGAAAAGTCTCAACTCAGAATTGTCTCTCAGATTTAACAGAGCCACACTCTTAACTCCTCCTCCCTTCAATTCTACATCTGTAATCCATCACAACCATGCAGAATGTACATGTAGGGTATGGGGGAATAGGAAGAGAGAAGATCTGTGATTTGACCCAGTATAGGGAGTTTCTGGTGAGAAATTTCCTCCACTAATGCTAGAATATAAAAGTGAATTGACATATTTATTCAACCAAAAGGTGCTTTCTGCCTTTTTCCTTCTGCCTTGTTTCCTGGGAAGAATGGGAGGTCTGTACATGGATTTCTAACCACCATCGCTATCACCATCATCACCTCTCAGCCATCAACGACTGTGCTGGAGCACCAGCAGAAGGGAGTTCCATGTTCCCATCCAAATTCATCCGACCCAAGAGTAGAGATCCTGGATATCTTTTGCCTTTCTCCCTGTCTGTGAGCATAGATCAAGAATAGACCTAAAGTAGCCTTACCTGACCCAAGAGACAGTAGCATCTGGGGCAATGACAGTTTCTTTAGAAACACATAGGTCCTACATGTGCTCACTCTGTGACTTGACAGATAAGTTTATGGACAATGTCATTCCAGAATACCTGCTTCCCAGTTTGAGCCACAATTTCCTAAGTAACTTGATCCTGGAATCTTGCCTACTAGCCCGAAAAGGAAGATTTTTTTTGAGCAGCACCAGCCTAACCTGGGGTCACAGATTTGAAGTCAGGAAGGACCTTAAAGAACTATGAAAATAGCAATAGTAACTACCATTTAAATAGCATTTTAAGGGTTACAAAGCACTTACTTACCTCATTTCATACTTACAACAGCCCTGTGAAGAAGGCATGATTATCATTCTCATTTTACAGATGAGGAAACTGAGGCTAGGAGGCTAAGTAATGTGCTAGAGTCACACAGCTAGTAAAATCTACTACCCATTCAAATTCTCTGCAAGGAGATATTTACCCCACAGGCCCAGAGGGACCCTGCTCACTTCCGTTGGGTCTGAGGGTCCGAGTAGAACAAAGGTTTGTGTTACCTCCCTCTGGGGTAGGAATAGAAATTAGAACCAGTATTATCCTCATTTTCCAGCTGAGAAAACTAAGACTCAGAAAAGCTAAGTGATTTGCCCATAGTTACACAGCTAGCAAGTGTCAAAGGCCTCATTGCATCCACCATTCTCCGGCCTTCAACTCTAGTCCCCCATCTACTATTTAACACTCCTTCCCAGACTCTGTTTAACTCAAATTCTGTTGAGTTTCATTGTTCTCAATGGATTCTGCTGTACTGATTAGTAATTTCCTCTCCTGGGCCATTTCTCAGGTACAAACCTAGCTGTGTTTTCCTTCACTCTTTATTCTCTAGCTAACTCCTCATTACCACACATGAGTCTCCTCCAAGTTCTGGAACTAAGATGAAATCATCTCTGGCATACCCATAGGTCATGTTAATCTGCTATCCTATAGTCCTACTCGCCATCTCTGTGACATTTTAACATTCCTAACTAGAGTGATCCTCCCTGGCCCTTACTCTCCTGTACACGTTGACCATCCCATGGGAATGCAAGTTCTTTGAGGTCAAGAACTGTCTTTGCACTGGTCTTTATATCCCCAACACTTAGAGTGTTTGGCACTTAATTGTTCTTTCATTCATTCATTTTATAATCTTGAATTTGCCTTGCCCCTTGTCATCTTTGCTTGCCATGATGTGAGCACAGGAGAACTGACTTGATATAGGCAAACACTAGCAATTCTAAATGAAAATAATTTGCAAGAGCTCAGAACAGTCACCTGCTGGTAACTTTAGTCTTTCACATATCCTGATATAAGATCAAGAAATTAGAGAGGGTAGGGATCATTTAGATCTGAATTTGCAAGATACATGAAAATCCCAAATCTCAAACTCACCTTCAATTTTTTCTTTGCAAACAGTATGAAAGTCCAACAATACATGGGATTTCTCTTCCCAAAACTATCAGGAAATGCTTCTACCATCTCTTCTCCCAAAATTCAATTCACAGCAAAATAGGTGAAATGTCCCTGGGGTGCCCAGGAGTCAATGTACAATTAGGAAAAATAAATTGTTAAATTTTCAGTGTGAGTCTTTATACCTCAGAAATTGGCAAATGCTATGAATCAGCGCTTGATATATTCTTTTGTTGACTGTCTAGACTTTAAAAAGTGATACAGAAAATGTTAATAGTGAAGATTAAATTTAAAGTGTATGAGGCATATATTAGTACACTTCTTTTGAGAGCTTGTTGTTAAGCATTTTCCAATAAAAATATCTGCCAATTCCAAACAATTTAAGGAACCTCATTATACGGCTAAGGCTTGACAAGGAGGCCAAGGTGCCAGCAATGCACAAAGATAACTGGTACATGCATCAATGTTGAAAAGATAGTCAATAGAAGCATGAACACCAAACCCCCTTTAAAGCTTTAAGACTTAAAAAAGCTTTAAGGCTTGCCTTCTACACAAAGTCTTATGTGATCTCTCCAGTGGTTAGTGATTCTCCTCAGTCCCTGGAAATCACTTATTCACTGTGTGCATGTTTTCAAAATTTGCTTTTCTGTATACAAAGTACCATTCATTTTTTTATGTACTTCTTTGCATATCCAAGGTGCCATTAGCCCCCTTTCCCTTTGAAAGGAGAATGGAAGGAAGCACCTTAAGGACAGGAATTGCTTTTGTGTGAATCTTTATATGACTAGCAGCCAGCACAATGCCTGTTTAACCACCAGGCAGCATTGAGAATCACTGGAATCTCTTTATCAAAAAGGATCTGAACCCTGGAGAGTCTCATGTTTATCCTGGTCATTTCTGAATGCCTCCACTGGGCAGAAGTAATAAGAGCAAATCCAACTCTCTGTGTTCTTTGTATTTCCAGTGACCTTCTATCTCTTAATTCTTCCCCTCTCTTGCTACTGGAAAAGGGCACGTGGATTTGTGGGTTTGCCTGATCAAAAATTAGCTCATAAGAATTTCCCTACTATAAACAAATGAAAAATTACCGAACTTGCTATTTTTCAATAAGCATTAGTCATATGATCTTGAAATAATGGAGCTGACTCTCCAAAAAAAGCACAAAAGCATGCTTGGATACTATATACAGGGACAGAATGGATCATATTATGGAGAAAATATCTCCTCTTTCTGTTCATGTGGTAGGTTACTGCTGTCAAAATAAATCTAGTACAATACAAAAATTATGGAGATAAAAACCTAGGTTATATTATGTGTAAGTACAGATTCAGGAAACAGAAAAATAGCCTTGAACCTATATTGGAGTTTCTGACAAGTTTTTATAAGGAAATAAATTCTTTTATATAATGCAATCTTATTCATTCTGTTTCAGAATCATCATCTCATATATCCCTGAAGGAACTGAACCTAAATGGACACTATAGGTAAACTAAGTCAGGTTACAGATTGAGCTACATTTAGAGAGTTCACAATAGTCTAACAGGGAAATTGACATTCCTACCACCTGTGTTAGAAGAATCCTTTCACAAATAATTAAATCTCTTTGAGAAGTTTGAGCTCCCTTTTGGCTTCTTATCTGAGGAATGTCAAAAAGTCTTCCCTTAATTCTGTCATTCTGTCAGTCACATTTTAGCCAAGTGAGGCTGATATTAACTGGAAAAAGTCCACCAAACAACTACAAGAAATGGCATGATAAGAGATAATAAAAGGAAAATGACAGATTTTTATCACAATAGGCAAATAAATAATACATAATAACAACAAAGAAATAAGTAATTAAAACATCTATCCAGTGACTTTGAGCCCTCCTAGATATAGAAATCCTCCAGACAGTACTAAGCTGATTTGAACCAAGAGTTCCATGAAATTTAGTTCAAAGGAATGTAAACAGCATAGCTTATACAAGATATTTGACATACATCCAGAAGGGTCAGTAGTCAGAGACAGACTGCCCAGGTCATGGAATTTAGGATCTGTGGCCAACTGGAACTCATACAGATTGGTATTTTCCCTGTTTTCAGCTGTCTCATCACTTGCAAGGACTGCTGACTACTTCTAACTTTGGCTAGAACATTCACACAGGATGAGGGGACTAAGAAGGCAGTCCCCACAAGGAGTCCAACAGCTTCATGTCACTCTCGCAGTCTTGCTTCACCTTAGGGAAGGAGAAGAAGTTGAAATCATGAAGTTAGAATGTATTTTCAATTCATTACTTTCTTTCAATACACATCACACCTACAAAGGCAATTAGCCTATAAGAAATAAAAGCATGACCAGATGTTGGTAATGGACTATTTGCTTCCTTTTGATAAAGTTACTTGGGAAATACAGTGTTGAATTTCTGCTTGGAAACACTTCCATGACATAATCAAGAGAAAGTTTGTTCATGGTTTGGGGTATTTCACATAGGTACTCAGAAAATAATTTTCAAATGAATGAATTTTAGTGGTATAGGATCCAGATAGAAATACTATTGCAATTTCTCCCAAATTAAAAATTTGACCCAAGTGAGATGTATATGTAGGTGCAGGTTTTTAAATTTCTTTAAATTTAAATTTTAATGAGTATTCTGGCATAAAGATATAGAAGTTTAGGCATGTTGTATATGTAAGTTTGGTTGTATGAGTTGTTATGTCTACCTCAGAGGATGCCTATTTGGGTTTGGGTCTATGGAATCTCTGAGTAGTTTGGTGTCTGTTCCTAGCAAGAAACAAGGAGCTGGCCTGAGCTAGTCAGATTTCAAGGTATAGAAAGTTTTCATAAGCTCTACCCTCTGACTAAGCTAAGCCTACTCCTCTGAGACTAGCTCTGAGATACTTCCTCTCTCTGATTTTCCAATATGATTCTTAGAGAGGGAAAAAACATCCTTACACAACATGCCTATGTCTCTATATCTTTATACTGGAACACTCATTATACATAATTTTTTAAATTGTCACAGATCTTCTTGAGAAATTTTAAAATATACATGTATTTATTATACATAAAATTCACATATATACATATATATGAATCTCAGTAGGACTGAGCATTTAATTTGGGGAAAATCATAATGGTGTTTCTATCTGGAACTAAAATTCATTCATTTGAAAATTATTTTCTGAGTATCTATGCTAGGCTTAGTTTTCTCAATATAGTGATGACTCTAAAAGGCCTCTCCCTTAAGTTACAGCCCAGGACCTGGCTCTATGTCTTCCCTTTGCATAATAGAAGGAAAAAATTATTTTGGTTTTTAGGTGCAGCTGGAAGATCAAATCAAACAGTTCTGAAAAAAGACAAGGATTGGACTATCACGGAAGTCAGTAAAAGAACTAGTAGCCTCAGAGGAAATGGATAGTATTTATGAGGAAGAAAGCAATAGAGGAGCATTGTGACAAAACAGGTTTTTGGTGGCAGAACCCTTATATAGAAAAGCAAACTTCCAGGTGTCCCCACACTTTGCTGGAGTCCCATGTAAGTAAGTACTGTGGATCACTGTACAGGTTTGTGGAGAGAAAGGGACCCGACAGAAGGAGGGAATTTCTTGACCCTCTATGGGTTCTAATACAAGTACTTCCTTGTACTGTCTTTTTGACTGTCTAAATTTTTTAAATTATGAATTATAAAGCCTTGTGAGCCTGACAGGCAATAAAGAGAATCATTTGCCATCCTGGAGGCAATGCCAGGTTGTTGTTGTTGCCAAATGAATGAGAAATTACCAAAATGTTTTCTTATTCTTCATGTCCAGAAAGAGCTCTGATACAGTGTACATTAGTATCATTAAACCCTTTTTCTTCCTTTCTAATAGTCACAGTGGAGAAAGATAACCCTACTACTATTCACTAAGACCAATAATTTTTCTAGCCTCAACCTTGATTCCATTTCCTGCTACCTCCTTTAGGACCTTCATCCAGCTTGCCTTCTTTCTTTCAGGTCTTAATTTTCTTGCACTTTCTCTTTATCATCTGCCTAGAAATATACATGGACCTTCCCAATCTCAAACAAAAAAAAATTCTTTCCTTTGCCTTTCTTGCTCGTAACTCATCTCTTTCTTACCTTTTCTGATAAGCATCTTGAAAATATTGTCTATCCATGAAGCACTCTTTCCTCAGCCTCTTATAATTGGGCCTCTTCCTCTTAAGATTTCTAAAACTGCTCTTAGATCACTAATAATATCCTAATGGCCAGATTCAATGACTTTTATTCAGTCTTCATTCTCCTCAGCTTCTCTACTACATTTGATACCACTGATTATTTCCTACTAATACATTCTTCTCCCTTTATTTCTAAGACCCCAAACTCTCCTGGTTCTCCTACAATCTTGCTAACTACTTTTTCTATCTCTTTTGATAGCTTTTCATCCTCTTCCTGATCTCTTAATGAGTGAATGTCTCAAGGATCTATCCCTTGGGTCTCTTCTCTCACTAAACTTTATCCCTTGGCAATATCCTTCACTCCCAGGTTTCAACCATCAGCTCTGGGAAGAAGATTTCTAAATCTTTATCTTCAGTCAAGACTTGTCTTACAAACTCCAGACACAGCATTTCTATCTGCTTTTGGCGAATATTTCTAGCTGGAAATTACACTAATAGGCCAATTTATTCTAAGATCATAAAGTCAGAGCTGGAATGAACCTTAAAGATGATATATGGCATTTCTCTTTATATTGTACAGAAGGAAAATAAGGGCCCCACAGGGTAAATTACTACCAAAGGTTACAAAGGTAACATGGGACAGAACTGGAGTTTTAACCCTGATCCTCGGAAAATTTTCACTGAGTTATTCACTTTCCACTTTTATTTCTGTCTGTGAAACTACCTGTTTGGTCTTTTACAACTTAGTATCAATTTAATTTTCTGTCTTTACATGATATGTGTCTTTCACAGACTCTGAGCTCTAGTCAAACTATATCACTTTCTGTGACTCAAGCATGCTCCATTGTTCTCCCACTTCTCCTTTCCATCCACCATTACCTAGTTCTGAATGTCATTCCTTCATCTCTTTGTCTATAGAATTTCTCTCCATTCTTTTTTCCCAATTTTTCAATTTTATTTCTTCCAATAATTACACATAAAAACAATTTTTAACATTCATTTTTTAAAAATTTTGAATTCCAAATTTCTCTCCTTCCTCCTCACTTCTTCCTGAGATGTCAGTCAATTTGATATAGGTTATACATGTGCAGTCATGCAAAACATAGTTCCATGTTAGTTATATTGTGAAAGAAAATACAGATAAAAAACACGCATTCAAAGAATAAAGACAGTGTGAAGTAGTATGCTTCAATCTTCATTCAGACTCCATTAGTCCTTTCTCTGGAGGTGGATAACATTTTTCATCATAAATCCTCTGGAATTGTCTTGGATCACTATATTGCTGAGAATAGTTTCATAATCCATTCACAGTTGATCGTGCTATAATACTGCTATCGCTATGTACAATGTTCTGCTTCTGTTTACTTCACTCTGCATCAGTTCATGTCTTTCCAGAAAGTATCTGTTCATCATTTCTTATAGTACAATGGTATTTCATTACAATCACATGCCACAACTTGTTCAGCCAATCCCTAGTTGATATACATCCCCTCAAATTTCAATTCCTTTACACCATAAAAACAGCTGCTATAAATATCTTGTACATACAGGTCCTTTTCCTTTTCTAAAAATCTCTTTGGAATATAACCCTAGTAGTGATATTGCTGTGTCAAAGGGTAGGCATGATTTTATAGCCCTTTGGGTACAGTTCCAAATTGCTCTCCAGAATAATTGGATCAGTTCACAATTTCACCAACAGTGCATTAGTGTCCCAATTTTCCCCCATCCTGTGCAAGATTAATCATTTTCTTTTTTCTGTTATGTTGGCCAATCTGATAGGTATAATATGATACCTCAGAGTTGTTTTATTTTGCATTTCTCTAATCAATAGTGATTTAGAGCATTTTTTCATATGACTATAGATAGCTTTGATTTCTTCTAAAAACTCCTTCTTCATATCCTTTGAATAATTATACATTGGGGATTAATAGAAATTATTCCCCAATTCAAATTGATAGAAATTATCAATTTGACTCAATTTTTAACATTTTTGAGAAATGAAGCCTTGATCAGAGACATTTGCTATAAAAATATTTTCCCCGACGGAGCCAAGATGGTGGACTAGAAAGACACACTTATGCAGGGTTCTCCCCACAGCCCATAAGAACCTGTAGAGAGGGACTCTCAACAAATTTTGGAGCAGCAGAAATGCAGAACAACAGAGGTGGAGGAGATTTCCATCTCACAGTGACCTGAAAGACCCATGGAAACATCGGTTGCGCCAGATGTGGAGCCGAGCACAGAGCCCAGCTCAGCCTTGGCCAAGCAGCCTATTGTGATGTGACTCTGGGAGGAGGACACCTAGGGGGCAGAATCTCCAGTCGCAGTAGCAGGTCCTCAGATTACTTGGCCCACAGGCACCAAAGGTCAGTGACAGGGTTTTATCAGGGGGCCAGGAAAGGAGAACGGCCATCCCATAGTTCTTGCAGCAAGCAGTGGCCACAGAGCCAGCACAGCAGCCTGTAGGGAAGCTCCATTGTTAGAGTGCAAAAACCCCTCAGGGCACTGATGAGCTGAGTCTTACCTCAGCTCTGAGTGGAGACCCTGGCTGAGCTGGTCTTTGTCTCAAACTGAATGGTGGCCCTGCCCATTCAACTTATCTGAAAATCAGCCCCCCAGTGCTGGCTTGGTGGAACTGGAGGCCAAGTGGCTGTGGAGAGGTATCTGCTAAGATTCTGGGCACAAAAATCCCTCTCTGCATCCAGACCAGTACATGCTTGATTGTACCACCCTGGAGGAACTGAGATCTCACAGATTCCCAGAGTATACCCTAATCTTGACAAAGGACCCAAAAATCAAGTAACTGGTTGGGAAAATGCTCAGAAAAGGGGAAAAAATAAGACCATAGAAGGTTACTTTCTTGGTGAACATATATCTCCTCTCATCCTTTCAGAAGAGGAAGAACAATGCTTACCATCAAGTAAAGACATAGGAGTCAAGGCTTCTGTATC
>JAQQSK010005363.1:0-14940 GCA_028658325.1 Potorous gilbertii
AAAGAAAGAAAGAAAGAAGAGAAAGTTCATTTCAAGAACAAGAGATAGACATGCAAAGACAGAGATATGGGCTCTGAAGTGTCATGTATAAGGAACTGAGAAAATCAGACAGGGAACAAGTAGGGAAGAATTTTAAATTCCAAAAAAAAGGAGTTTGTTATTGATCCTAGACACTACAGTTTATATTGAAGAGGGAACTGGAATACTCAGATCTGTGTGAAGGATGGATTGGAGAAGATGCCAAATAGAAGGCTATTCTAATAGCCCAGGTGACAAGTAAGGAGGGACTAATTATAGGATGGTGGCCCTTTGATCAGAGAAGGGTACAGATGTGAGAAATTTTATAGAGGTAGAACTAAATAAATATGTTTACCTAGACCATATAGTTCTCTTCCCTGGTTACTATTCTCCAAGATGTATGGCTGGATCAAAGGGTATTCAGTTTGATTGCCCTTTAGGAACTCAGAGAGTTCCAAGTTACTCTCCAGAAAGGTTGGATCTGTCATCCACATGCAGAGAAAGAACTATGGAGTCTGAATGCAGAGCAAAGCAGACTATTTTCTTTTTTTGTTTTGTTTTGTTTTTCTCATGGTTCCTCCCATTTGTTCTAATTCTTTCATACAACATAACTAAAGTGAAAATATGTTTAATAGGAATGTATATGTAGAGCCTATATCAGATTGCATGCAGTCTTGGGGAGGGGGGAGGGGGAAGTAGGGGGAGAAAATTTCTGGATCTATTTTCCAGATCAGTTGTTTTACCAATGAAGCATTTTACATTTTCTTCTACTTTTTCATCATTTTGATTTTGTTTGACTGATTCTAGATGTCTCATAGAGTCATTAGCTTCCATTTGACCAATCCTAATTTTTAATAAATTGTTTTCTTCAGTTAGCTTTTGTACCTCCTTTTCTGTTTAGCTAATTCTACTTTTTAAGGAGTTCTCTTCCGTGAATTTTTGTGCCTCCTTTTCCATTTGACCAACTGTATTTTTAAAAAATTCTTAAATATATAATTTATTTATTTTTCATTTTTCAACATTCACTTCCACAAGAATTTGAATTCAAAATTTTCTCCACGTCTCTCTCCACCTCCCACCCCAGGACAGCATGCACCTCATCCACTCCTTCCTCCAGTCTGTACTCCCTTCTATTACCCACCCTTCTTCCATCCCCCTTTCCTTCTATTTTCCTATAGGGCAAAATAGATTTCTATGTTCCATTGCCTGTATATCTTTATTTCCAGTTGCATGCTAAAACAATTTTTAACATTCATTATTAAAGCTTTGAATTTCATCTTCTCTCCCTCCCTCCCCACCCACTCTCATTGAGAAAACAAGCAATTCAATACAGGTCATACATATGTAACAATGCAAAGCATTTCCAAAATAGTTATGCTGTAAAAGACCTACCACATTTCCCTCTGTCCTATCCTGCCCTCCATTTATTCCATTCTCTCCTTTGACCTGTCCTCCCACAAAAGTGTTTGCTTCTGATATACCTTTCCTCAATTTGCTATCCCTTCTATTATCTTACCTCTCCGATCTCTGTCCCCCTTGCCTTCTTGCAGGGTAAAATAGATTTTCATATCCAATTGAGTGTGTGTCATTCCCTCCTTAAGCCAAATCCCATGAGAGTAAGGCTCAATTATTTCCCTTCATCTCCCCCCTCTTCCTCTCCACTGTAAAAGTTCTTTCTTCCCTCTTTTATGTGAGATGATTCGCTACATTCTACTTCTTCCTTTCTCTTACTCCTAGTACATTCCATTGAACAGTAAATTTTATTTTTTTATGTATTCTCCCTTTATATTCAGCTCACCCTGCACTCTCTGGCTCTCTCTCTTCCTGTTTCTTTCTCTCTCTGTGTATACATACATACATATATATACACACACACACACATATACCCAAATACCGATGTACATATACATACATACTCATGAACACCTACATACATATATGTATATATGTACATATATTCCCTCTATCTACCCTAATACTGAAAAAGGCCTCATGAGTTAAAAATAACATCTTTCCAAATAGGAATGTAAACAATTCAACTTTAGTGAGTTCCTTAAGATTCCTTTTTCCTGTTTACCTTTCATGTTTCTCTTGATTCTTGTATTTGAAATTCAAATTTTCTATTCAGCTCTGGTCTTTTCAACAAGAATGCTAAAAAGTCCTCTATTTCATTGAAATTCCACTTTCCCCCCTGAGGTATTATACTCAGTTTTGCTGGGTTGTCCAATTGTATTTTTTAAGGAATTGTTTTCTACAGTCAATTTTTGTCCTTCCTTTTTCCAAGCTATTGACCCTTTCTTGGATACCTCTCATTTCTTTTCTGAATTTTTCTTCTTTCTCTCTTATTTGGCTTTTTAAAATCTTTCTTGAGTTCTTCTGAGAAAGCTTGTTGGGCTTGAGACCAGTTCATATTCCCCATTGAGGTTTCAGATGTAGATATATTGACAATGTTGTCCTGTTTTGAATTTGCATTTTTATCTTCTCTGTCCCCATAGAAAGAATCTATGGTCATTGTCTGTTTCTGCTTTTTGCTCATGGTATTTGCCTATTTCCTGCTGGAGCACAGGGAGCACTGTCCCAAGTTTCTTGTGCTGGGGTTCAGGGATCTGATCACTGGCTTTGTGTTCTGAGGCCTCAAGTATTGTCAGCTAGAGGTTGTGGGGTCTGGCAGCTTACCTGGTGCTAAGCTGTGGTCCTAGTGGTGGTGTCTGGCATGTGCTATGTCCATGTGGGGTTTTTCTCTGTTTCTCCAGGGCTACGCTGAAACTCTTAGGTTATGTGTTGGGGGTCTGACTCTGGATGATATCTGTTCACTTGGGTTGCTCTGAAACATAGGAAAGTTTGGTTGCTAGAGGATGCCTGCTTGCAGGTGCACATGATTTTCCAACCTGGAGTCTATTGATTCCCTTGCTTTTTCTAAGGAACTAGGGAAAGGGAAGGGGGAGGGGTCCTAATGTTGGCACTTGCCTGCTCTACCACCCTAGGGTTCAGGGTTTGCTGAGGTGGGGCTTACTGCTCGCTTGGTGGTATGCCTCCCATCCTGTAATGATCCCCTTCCACCAGAGCAAGAGGGACCTTTCTCATTAATCTCCCAAGCCCCCTGGGCTGTCTTCTGGCTAATTTGTTCCAGGATTTTTCCTTGGGTGATATTTTTTTTGGGATTTTAGAGGTCAATAAGGGAGAGTGAGAGTGACTTACTGCTTACATTTCTCCTGGAAATAAAATCTGAATGTTGGTACTTCTTGGGGACTCTGTCATTTCCTCTCCTTTTCTAATCCTTCAGTGAATAATCAATAAATATTAAGCACCTACTAGGTGCCAGGCACTGTGTTAAGCATTAAGGTTAAAAATAAAATAAAGACATTCCTCCTTCAAGGAGCTTACTATTAATAGGAGAGAAGACAAAGCACAAAAGGAAGTTCAAAGTGACTTGTTTACAATATAATACTATATGATTACAAGGTGCAATATTGTGTCATCAAAATTTAAATGCAGGAAAAACCTCACCAATTTACAATAAATTTAAGATGCATCATTTAAAAAAATACATATTTTCTGTATTTTTAAATGACATACATTTTTTAAAAACCGTTAAAAGGTTAAAGAAAGTATATTTCCAGGGGACTCTGAGTGATTTTTTAAAAAGGGGGCAGTAGGCCAAATAAGTTTGGGAACCTCTGGTCTAGGCTATCTATAAAGGGAGTCTTTGGAAGAAGTTCATTGCTTCATCCTTTAGCCCTCCTATCAGAGAGGAGAGGCCACTTAGGGTGTTGAGGCAGTTTGTTCAGTGATGACTCTTTATGACCCTATTTAGGATTTTCTTGGCAAAGATACTGAAGTGATTTGTCATTTTTTTCTCTAGCTCTTTTCACAAATGAGAAAACTCAGGTTAAATGACTTGCCCAGCTAGAAAGTGTCTGAGGCCAGATTTGAACTCAGGAAGATGTCTATACATATACATGTATATGTATATACATGTCTATGTATATGTATACATATATATGTATATGTCTAGCACTCTATCCATCTAGCTGAGACTTCAGGTGATGAGCAGATCTTTGGAGTTAAAACTAAGCTGAGTAGCTGGTGGAAGTTAGATGGTGGCAAATAAAGTTATTTTTCTGCCTTTCTTCTGTTTTATGTCTTTTTCTTCATACATCAGACCAAGTCATCTCATTTTTCTCTTTCTTGTCCTTTCTTCCTTCCTTTCTTCCTTCCTTTTTTCTTTCTGTTTATCTGTCTTGTGCTTCTGAATGATTTGGGAGAATGAGGCTGGACAAGAAAGATGTTGGAATTGGAATGATACAGGGAAGGAAGAATGGGATAGAAGAAATGGAGATCCAGAGCCTAAGAGAAAGGGTCAGAGCCATTTGAGGGCCCCTCACTTTCCAAGCTTCCTTGAAGATAGAGAGACCAATTTGTTCCCCTGTTCACTTTCACTCCCCTCTTAAGTCCCTGATCTCTTGAGAGCTGCATAGGTAGACCTACTTAGACTTGCCCTATGTTTCTTTGAGGTCAGCAGGGGTCTGAGGCATCTTGCAGCCCTCCGGGGACAGAGTAACTTGCCTAGAAGTTGAAATCCCTCATTAATCTTGAAGCAGAACTTGAAAGGTGTGTCACAGTCAAATGAATTGACTCTCAGGATCTATAGACTCTTAACTGAAGTCATAGACATTGTGAAAAGTTTGATCTGAATTCTAATCTATCTGCCACTTCTCTATTCTGATGCTTCTTGGAGGGTGGTGGTATAAGGTGAGGCAAGCCCTTTCTAGGTAATTTAGGTCAGTGGTTCTTAAACTTTTCATCTCACAACCTCTTTGTACTCTTAGAAATTATTGAGCACTCCCATCCCTAGCTAAAAGATGTGGGTTATATCTATTGCTGTTTACTGTATTATAAATGAAAACATCTTAGTTTAATTATGAAAATAGTTTGACTCCCTGGATCCCCTGAAAATCTTGGGTACTCCTGAGGGCTGTGGACCACACTTTGAGAACTGCTGACCTAGATCATTGAAGGTGAAGTGAAAATATCACTAATGATGGCCAGAGCTGGTCTCCTCTTGCCCCCTCTTACAGCCACTTAACTTCCTAGGGGGCACTGTACCCACTTGGTAAGTATCCCACCATCTGAATCTCCTCCTTCAGGGAAATAATACTGGTGCAGGAGAAAGGTTGGAGAAGAGCTAGTCCTGGGAAACCCCTCTTCAGGTGTGGATATCTCTGACTCAGTCCTAGCTGTCTTTAGTCCTTGCTCAGAACATTCTCTCTCCCTCTCTCTCTCTCTCTCTCTCCTCTTCCACCTTGTTTCTCTACATTTAAAGACTCTCAGACCTAGCTCTAGTCTCTCCCTTCTAAGAAAGGAGACAGTCACAGTAATTCCTGCTTTCACTTCTCAGGAGAGGAGTAGTGACCCTTAGCTATGGAGTCATGAGGTGTTGGCCCCTATGGCCTGTTTGTTCTCCTCCTAGGCTTTTCTTAGTTTCTCCATCTCTCTTTTTCTCTTGTTCTCTCCCATTATCTCTCTACTTTCCTCACTTTTGACTCTCCCTCTTTTTTCTCTGTGCTACCTCTTTCTCTGGGCATCAATTTCTATGTTCCCCCTCATCTCCTTCAGTAATTTTGAGATGCTCTTGGTACTGAGGACATCAATATTCTAGATGTATGTCAGGGAGTCATGGTCAGGGAAATGTCAGTCCTATCAGAATATGCAGTTACTTTCTTTCTTTTCCATTCAAATCATACCACGTTCATACTCATGAGGACTCTAAGGAACAGTGGCCTTGGGAGATAGGAAAGGAAGTCCCATTCTTTCTCCACCCTTCTCTTTCCTCTTTCCTGGCCTCATGGAAGATATAATTCTAAGGAGGAAGGTGGTTCAAGAGAAAGAGGTTTGTGATTTTGTGGAGACAGAGAATGGATGAGAGTGTGAGGCAGTCCATTAGGCCCTGAATTTTCTCCTGTTGTGGACACCATCTGCTTCAGGGACTGACAGTGCAGGGCTTAGTAAATGGTTGTTGACTTGACTGATGGGACTTGGAGTCCCAGTGAAAAACTTTCTAGAAATGGGAAGGCAGAGGAGTCTAAGGGTGCCAGGATGTAGAGGAAACTTTCCATTATCTGTGATCCTGGGGCCTTCCTTCCCTTCCCTTCCTCCCACTCCAGCAGAAATTGCATTCTGGAAGATAAGAGGAACATGCCTTCCTAAATCTTACTGTGCTGTTAGAGGAAAACTGTTGCCAGTGACTCAGATGAGTTAAATGTCTTCCCATCTGCAAGCTGCAGTGTCATATGCCCTTTAAGCTTTGCATGAAATAGCTAGCATTACCACGGAACTACTAACCATTAATTTGACTGATTGAACAATTGTTGAGGTTGCCTGTAGACCAGAGAGTAGATCTGAGGAACCTGCCACCTGCTTGCTTTTGGGATCCAGCTCCATCAAAGACTGGAACAGGTCATCTATTACTCAAAGTTGATAATGTTGGAGTGTGTATGTTTTTTTGCTTGTGTGTGTGTGTATGTGTGTAGTGATGATGATGATGGAGAAGGAATGTAAAAAGTTGGTCTTGGGGGGAACGGTTTGGGAGATGGGATCCCTCAAGTCTTAGCATTAGTTCAAAATTAGACATTGGTTAGGAAATAAATAATCTAGGCCCTGGAAGAGTAAAGATGGCTGGGGCAGAGGCAAGGTAGAGAAAGCCCTAAGTGGAAAATGGAAGAGTCTCCCCTTTCAGGGTATCCTGTAGAGCAGAGAGGAAGTAGATGTGGGGAAGGAAAGGGAGGCTTTAAGGAAGGACTTTAGGACCTTGGTGTCACAGTGTATGGAAGGACACCTACAGTGTTCTTCACCTTATCTGTCCATGAAAATCTCAAGGAGGTGGAGGTGGCTCTGAAGGGCCAGTGCCAGAGATGGAACAAGAAGATGAGTCATAAGTGGAGTAGTGACCAGGGGAGGAGTAGCTGAGGTGGAGACTTACTCTGGGTTAGCATCCAGGCCTGAGGCAGAAGCAGAGCCTTTGGACTTTGTGGTGGCTGCCTAGTGAAGAGTCCCCACCCATTAAAATATGTTATCACTAGGGGCATCTATAGCTGCCTCCATCACCTGTCCGGTTTCTTGTTCCTCATGTGCAAAAGAGGTATGGTAACTGCCTAAGCCAGGGCAAAGAACAGAAGCAGCGGTGGGATCTAGTGGATTTACTAGGGGGTTAATTGGATTCACCAAGGTGAGGCATTGGAGAATGAGGTCAATAGGAATCTGTAGTGAGTTTTGATAGGACAGGGTCAAGAAGTTGAAGGTGGAGTCAAAAGGATTTACTAATGGTGTGAACTGTGGGATTGGATTCAAAATATTTGAGGCTAATGAAAAGAGTGGAGAAGGGTAGAGAGAAAGAGAGCTCCAAGCTATAGCTTACCTGTTAGAGGGTGTGCCCTGACAGCAGTAAATTGGAACTAGACTCAGAGAGGGCTAGATGATGGAGTAGAGAGAAAAGACTGAAGGAAGGGCATGAAGGTGGGGGCCAAACTGAGGCTACGTCAAGGGCTAAGGGCAGGACCAACTGGAGACGGAATTTTGTTATGTAATCAAACAGGTGTTGGCAGAATGTTGGGTAGGGGGCATTGGAAATCAGACCTGGACAGTCTGGACTGTGGGAGAAAGGCAAGGGCAAGTTAAGCCTAGGTCCTGGGGTGGAAGATAGGAAGGTATACAGACACAGGACAGACTGAGTAATTGGGAGAACACAAGAGGGAAGCAGTGATTGAAGTTGTGTGTGTGTGTGTGTGTGTGTGTGTGTGTGTTTATATATGTATATGTATATCTATATATATATCTATGTGTGTGGGATGCCAAGCTCCAGTGGGATGTCCCATCATGGAAGATGAGGATGCCTGGAGCCACAGCATCCCTGTGAGGGGATCCAGGGGACTTTTCTCCTGAATCTCTCTTCCAAAAGGGATCCTTGAAGTCTTGGGGTCAGTAGGGGTGGTGATTGATTCCCTAAACGTCAGGTTGAGGGAAAAGAGAGGGACTTAGCAGACTTCATCTCTCTTCATCCTCCCTCCAGATCACTTTGAGTTGGTTCACGAGACTATCCTAGTATAGGGGCATTGTGAGCCAAAATTGTAAGCAGACCTGGCTGCTGCCACACTTGTTTGCAGCTAGTCAAGTAGTGGCACCCACGGGTAAGCGTGGCACTGTTCAATGATGTAACTAAGTAGGTCCTCAGGAGCCAAAGCAATAACTCAATAGGCAGATGTTCAGTATCTCCTGGATCTCAGCTCCTTAGTAATGTTTCACCTGCTTTCTGGCCCCAGAATGCCCAGCCAATCCCTTTTCTTCCTAGTGGCCATCCTCCTTAGGGGCCCAGTCATACAATTCAATAAACATTTTGGTATTAGGTGCCCCAAGAAAGATATTGTGCTCTGAATCCTTCTGACCACTTTCTCAGAGAGCCACATATCTTTTCCTTTGACTCAACCCTCAATTTAATATGCTCTCTCTGCTCTTGGGAACTCAGGTCAGTATCCTGACCATCAGCTCCATGACATTCCCACACTTATCTCTTATTCTTTTTTCTTCCCACGGCCCAGCTTTTCCAACTTTCAGAATGTATTTTAGTCAATCCTCTCCTTCCCTAAGGTTTTCCCTTTTGGAATAACATAATTATGATAGATCAGAAATATTCCCAAACATTATGTAGTCCAACTCCCTCACTTCATAGAGGAAGATACTAGCTCAGAGAGGATGAGTGATGAGCCAAGCAGCTTTCTCCTCCTTCTTTCCTCCAGCTTCTTTCTTATTATAGAGAATCCTCTTGTTTCAATCCAATACTTCAGCTCTGCTGGCATGGCTGTTGTAGCTTTGGACCTTTGGTACCTCTCTGCTACCATCTGAAGTTGTTTCTGAGGTTGGTGGGGACAGAGCTCTACTACCAATGTCACCAGCATCAGAATGTACTCCTGGACAGGATTAACCTTGGGGACTGGAAACCTTACTAACCCAGCAATGCCTTCTAGCTGCCAAGGGTGTATAGTAATGGATAGACTATGGTGCTACTTCAACATCCAATGCTTTCTGTGGGGATCATACTCAGGTGCCAAGGTCCCTTCAGTTCCCTTGACTTATTGGCTTCAGCATCATGTGTCACCTGTTCCTGTCACCCTCACCATGGCTACAGTTGACCAATTTCTCCTAAGCTGCATTGAGGGTGGAGATGATAATGGTTATACTGGAAAGTATGTGCCGGTGGCCAACATCTGGGGGAGAAAGGATGGAATTGGGAATACCCCAGCAAAGCTAGGGAGACATATCCAACTTTTCTAGGGAGGAAAAGCACTTTAGAAACTCTCCCCTAAATCCCCTCCCCAAACCTAAGATGCCCTTCATCTCCCACGTTCAGGGAGGCAACCGTACTTTTCCTTCTTCTACCTCTACTTTGCTCTCTGTTCCTACTTTTCTTTCCCCTCCATTCTTCTCCCCACCTCCTCTATTCTTCCTTTTATCTCCTTCTGTGTTCTCTTCTTTTCCCTCCACCTCTGCCATTACTCTCTCTCCCCTCTCCTCCCTCCCTCAAAGAACTAGCCATGGTCATCTGCCTTTTTACTTCCTTCTAAGTCATCCTTCTGTCAACTTCTATGTTCCCCTCTGGCATCTTCTAGTTTCTGTCTTCACCTATCTTCTATATCCCTCTATGTTGCATCTATCCTCTCAATCCTTTCCCTTCCTATTGTCCTTCCCAAATCTAGACAGGCCACTGATACCTGAGCACTAGGGAGAATTTCTAGGAATTCAAATCACTCTCCTTCATCCTTGAGGAACCCTCTCTCTTAATCACCTTAGTGCCAGCTTTTTTTGAGCACTTATTTACATAAATACAGACACATATACACACACAGCCTGTAAATTAGATGCATTTATGTCAACCCCACCAATTCTAAATGCCATCACAATTCCACTCTTGTATTCCACACAATATCCTCAACCTCCTCTTCTCTAAAGATTCCCTTTCCCCTAATCTACCCCCGATATATCTTCCTCTAGCCTTAGATAATTGGACTGTGTATACATCATAGTCCCCTTAACTCTCCAAAAGCAGAGGAAGGGGTTTGATGACCTAATAACTGGACAGCAGTACAAGAGGTAGGTTCCTCGGTCAGGATATCCCAATTCAAACATAACTGGATGAAACTGAGAAGCACTCCAAAGAATGTGGCATAGCATATTTTTGTATGGCTTTTCTCACTGATTAGGGAGTAGTTGTGTCTTGGAAACAAGTTGTAGACCTACCCTGGTTAGTTTTAGGATAGGAATGGTTGATAAATCATATTCCAAAAAATGTCCTTCTAGAGATTAATTTCTTTTGCCTCTAGAAGTTTTGGTCTTCAGGGGACTCTCTACTCAAATACAAACCTTCCTTCTCTTAAAAGGTTCGTAGATTAAAGTTGCTGCTGACAGGGAGTTGACTAGAGCAATTGACAACACCTGGGAAAAAGAGTAATAAGTCAGTCAATAAAAATTTATTAAATGCCTACAATGTACTAGTGTGCTGAGCACTGGGTACACAAAAAAAAGTCAAAAATAGTCCTTACTCATAATCTAAACTCATAATCTAAAGAGGGAGATAACATGCAAAAATACAGACAAGGTATATAGGCTAACTGAGAAAAAAATCATCACAAGGCACTAGAATTAAAGGGGTTTGGGGGAAGGCTTCCTGTAGAAGGTGGGATTTTAGATGAGATTTGAAAGAAGGAGGGGAGTTGGGAAGCAGAGATGAGGCAGGAGAGTATTCCAGGCACAGGAGACAGCCAGTAAAAATACTTGAAGGAGGTTGATGCCAGTGTTTTGTTTAAGAAACAGCAAGGATATTGTGATTAATCAAATTCTTTCCTCGCAACAACCCTGGCAAGAGGAAAGTGCAAATTGTTCCATTTTACTCAGCAAGAAATAAGTAAATTTAGGATAAGTGAACTGTGTAAGAGTGAAGCATAAGAGCCAGATATGGGTTTGGAGGAAGCAACATAGGGAAGGGCTGTTGGGACATGGGAAGGGATGCAAAAAGTTACCCTTTACCTAACTTTGAAGTTTTTCCTGTGACTGCTCAGTTCCCAGCAGGTTTTGCTGTTGTGTTTGGCTCACAAAGACAAATGTCCCTTTAATTTTCCTATCCAGCTTATCCCTTCCTCCAAATGTTTACAAGAAAAAGAACTAACTCTTCAAAATTTGTACTAAATTTCCATTTGTTATCATACAGACCTAGGATGTCAAAACTAGAAGGTTATTTAGAAGGCTCAGAGAGAAAAGTGAGTGACTTTAACTGAGACCAGAACCTGGTCCTCTGGGTTCCCAAGGCTCCCACAGAATATGAAATGACAAACTTTTCTCTAAGTAAGTTTAGTTTTTAGGGTAGAGAGAGGAGAAAAGAGCAAAAATTTTGACTTTTTAGTCCAGGTCTCCTTTTTCCCTCGTAGTTGATGTTAGACCAGGTTTCTGGTTTCTAGGCTCTGAGATTTTTCTTCCAAATTCTTGGGGTTATGTTTCTGAGATGTGGAAAAGGAAGGATTTCCCCTGAATTACCCTCCCTTCTTAAGTCTCAGGTGGCCAAGATTTGAAGGTACAGTTTTATGTTGTGGTATTATTGAAAGGGAATGGGGGAGTTAAGCCTGACTCCTCTCTCCTCCTTCTAAAGACTCCTTCTTTTGGTCTGGCTGCATATCTGGGACCCAATTTTGGATCCCTATTTTCCTTTAAAGAAATAGGTGTCTGGAGGATACATTTAGACCCTCTTCTCCAGTTCCCTTCTCCTTTCTAGGAACTAAACTCTCACTTCCCCTGCCTGCCTCTTAAGACTAAAGGTCAAAACTCAAAGGGTGGCATAGATTGCAGTACCTAGAGGGAGCACATGGGGGCGTCCAAAACACGTGAAGAAGACTGAAGCAGGAGAGGTGGTGTCTTTATGAATGTGTCTATGTGTTTATGTCTTTGTGCCCCCTTGTATGAGTGTGTGCATGCGTACAGGACTATGTGCATCTTTGTGGGTGTCTGTGAGACCGTGTGACTGAAGACGGTATTTAATAAATGTTTTTATTTGAATAAATATTTTCTTGGAATGTCTGTGTGTACGATGTGTGTGTATGTGTATGTGTATGTGTTTGTGTGTATATGTGTGTGTGTTCAGGACGGTCCTTCTGTGTTTCTGACTCTGTGTTCGGGAAATATGAAACCATACTGTACTGACTCCTCATTCCCAATGTCATGCTCTCTACATTTTTAGTACCCCCCCAAATCCCCCATACTAGATAAAGGAACTCTGGTCACAAGGGTTAAGTTGGCTCTATCTTAGCCATACTAGCCACACCCTCAGCATGGCCCTATGAGAGTGCATGAGACTATGTATGTGGAACTCAGAATCTTGGAAACTGTCAGATTTCGAGTGAAACTGTACGTATATGTGGGTGTGCCTATGTGACTTTGGGTATTCCTGTTTGTGTGTTACATGTTATATGTATATGTGTGTGTAATCGTGTAATTACATGTATGTGAATGTGTGAAAGACTCTGCATATTATGTGCGCTAGTGCTTTCCTCTGTGTGTATGTGTGTGTGTGTGTGTGTGTGTGTGTGTGTGTGTGTGTGTGTGAGAGAGAGAGAGAGAGAGAGAGAGAGAGAAAAGAAGGGAGCGGGAGGAGGGGAGATGGGGGGATTAGAAAACTAGGGAGACACAAATTCTTGGGTTTTCAACCCCACAGTTTGCTCTTACCTTTCAATAGGGGTGTTTATGTGTGTTGGGCTCTCTACCTCTGAGCTGTCTCTTTGCATCTCTCTGTCTCTGTGTCTCTCTCAGTATCTCTGTCTTTTTCACTCCCATTCTTGGTGACTCATCTCTGCGGCGGTCTCGCCCTCCCTAGTCTCTCCAGGTCTCCCCTCCCCCTCCCGTGGTGGGGGGGGAGACTAAAGGAGCTAGGACCCCAGAGATGGGGACTTGGGAGACAGGTCATCACATTCAGAAGCTTACCCTATGCCTCTGTTGTCTTTAGATTCCCCCAACCTCTCCCCAAGTCTTCCCAAGACCCCTCCCTCATCCCATTGGGCTTGGGGCTGCGGATGGGGCAATGGTGGGATTTTGGGGTGTCCTCCAGCACCCTTCTTTCCTTTCTGAAGTCCAGACCCCTATCTCTTTCCCCTCAGCAGCCCCCTCCCCCTCCGCCCCCCACCCTTTGCTGACGCACTGAGAGGCTGCAGAGGTGAGTCACTGGCTAGGGGAGGGGGGGAGGGAAGGGAAGGGGATATGGAGTCACTGGACCGAAACCCCCCTCCTCCTAAACCAAGGGCACAGCTTTGGAATTCATTGATTTTTTTTCACCCCCAAGCTTTTGCCATACTCTGCCTATTCTACCCCTAGAGTCCTACCCTCTCCTACCTTCCTATAGAGAGAATGGGACTCAGGGAGGAAAACACACACACACACACACACACACACACACACACACACACACACGGTAGACTCTTACACAGAGAAAGGCTACATTTATACCCTCAGAATGTATCTCTCTTGGTTCAGGTCTCTCTATCACAGTCTCTTTTTCTCTTTATTTCTGCAGGTTTCTATCCCTGTTTTTTCTTCCCTGCCCCACCTCCCACATCCCCATGGCTTGCCCTTTCTCACTTTCATCCCAATCTCTTTCTCTTTCAATGATTGTTAAAGGCAGCAGGGTGTGAAGGGCACCAGGTGGGATAGAAGGCTTTGTTGGGGGTGGGGGAGTGAGGGGGAGTTATACTGAAAAGGGAACAGATAGGGAGAGACAGAGATAGATGCAGAGACATGAAGGATATATTTTCTCAAGCCTCCTCCCCACCCATCAGTTATCTATCAGAGAAAAAACAATAAGTAGACTATTTTGCTCCTATCCCCTCCCCCACCTTACCGTAACTTAGGGCCCTCATTTTCCAACATGAAAACAGTATTCTTGGCTAATCCAGGCTAGCTCCCCACCACTTTAAAGTGGGTAGTGGGGTAGGAATGAAAGAAGAAAAGAGAAAGAGAGAGGAAGGGCAAATTAGATATGGGGCAAGAAGAAGGGGATCATGGGAAGTAGGAATAGGATAGGGGTGTAAAAACTTATGGACTAGAGACACAGAGATAATTACCTACGGAGATTATGACCCAGAAGTAGAAAATATGCAAAGAGATACTCACAATATAGTTCTGCACAGATACAGAAAACCAAGAAGGCAGACATTCATTCATTCATTCACTCACTCATTCAGTTCATTCATATGTTCATTCAGTACGCATTGATTTAGTATCCACTGTGGAAGACACTGTTAGGCATGTAGACAAAGGGCACAAACATACATGTAGTAAAACAAATGATTATTCATATACAACACATGAATTGCCGTTCACAGACATACCAAAACCCAGATGTCTAGAAATGGGCAAACACAGAATCCGACACACACATATCTGGAAACATAGATACTCATCTGAATATACTGACAAGAAATGGAAGCATATACCAATACACACAGCTTTGAAGAGATGCTCCCACAATAGAACTCCACACACCTAGATTCACGGCAACACCTAGCGCTGAGAACAGAAACACACCGGATTTTTTCTCTTTCTTTGTTAGCCCTTTATATGTATATTTCTGCCTCTTTTCATTCTTTATTTTTGTCGAAGTCTATCTGACTCTCTATGTTCTTCCTACCAACCCCACCCATTTCCCATCCCCCTCCACAAAGGTCTTTGCCATATCTGATTCATTCTCCTCAGGAAGGTAATGTGACTCTTTCTCCACCCTCACTCCACCAACTCTATTACCAGGTCAGTAAGAGGAGGAGAATAGGGGTAGGTAAGGAGGTCCTGGACAGAGGAAAGTGGGGTGAAGGAAGAAGTTGAGAAGTGGGTAGGGGGGGG
>JAQQSK010005364.1:0-14940 GCA_028658325.1 Potorous gilbertii
TTGAATACAAATATGAGAACATGGAAAGGCAGTATCAAAAAACAAATATTTACCATACTATATTGCGATAATAAAAAAATGATGGGTTCATTTTTCTCTGATTTAATGAGGTTCCACTTTAGGCGAACTTAAAAGTTCTTATTTTTACACTTTCATAACTTCTGGAAATATTCAGTCTTCCCTCATGTACATCTGGGCTCTGTGTATATTAGTCAATCCCCAGCATGCCAAACCTATTGTAATATAAGAGATAGGAAATCAATCAGATTCACAGGGGCAAGAATAAGCCCTGGTTCCTATAAAACCCATGATGCTCATCAGTGATACCAGCAGACCTGGTGTAGTGATGAAGAAAGTCTTAAAAATAATATAGTAATAACTAGGAGGAATGGTGATTTTCCATCTATATGGATGCCCATTTGCAGGACTACCATTGTGTTCTCTCACTTTCATCCTGTTATGAACTAAAGATGGAAACCTAGTGGTAACATCTTTTCTCCCTGTATACCTATTCATTTCAGATTTCTGTTACTTGGTGCATCATTTTGGAGGTTAATCTCTCTCTCTCTCTCTCTCTCTCTCTCTCTCTCTCTCTCTCTCTCTCTCTTTGTGTGTGCGTGAGAGAGAGAGAATGAAAATATCCTGTAGTAAAATGTCTATTGCTTTAAGAATGCTGGCCTGACTGATCCTTTTAAGACACCAACTTTAAGTCCTCAAACAGCTGCTATAACCTCAAACACATATGTCCTGCAAATGGGCATATTCTTTAATGTCCCTCAGTGTCATGTAATATGAAAAAAAAGATCAGTTAGTGTTAGACGACATATTGAGGCTTAAATATTAAAGAAGAGACTGCAGAAATAATAGTATCATTTAGTTTAGAATGAAAATACCCATCTAGGCAACATACTATACAGTAAGACATGTGGGTATTTTATTACAAGTATATTAATGTACCCTGAATGTTTCCTTTTCCTTCCTTAAGTTCCTTTTCTAAATTTTAAATGTCTGAATTCAACCTCAAATGTCCATAGGAAAACAGACAGCATTGAATCATTTGAGAAAGTCATAGTTCAGGTGAGCACTTGAACCCTAATTCTTTCCCTTTTTTTCTTTACCTTTGTTACCACCTTGACTTTGCAAATCATCTTGTTCTATGCTGCTATCTGTTGAATGTAGCGAAAGCAATTCCTTTCATGAACTCTTGTAAGCCATAGCATTAAGGGAAGGCAATATTGCCGCTTTGTATGGGATAAAAGATGGATTAGTGTTTTGCAGTTTAGGAGTGTTCACAGATTAGCAAATATGTTGATCAAATATGGGACTTTATTTTGTGCATTTCTATGTGATTCAATATGATACAGTTGAAATTGAAAACTAGAGACATGAATTCTATTACGATTCTAGCACTGTCACTTGGTTTGCCTTGCAGGTATTCATGTAACATCAGTTTATTTTGTGGTTAAATTAGGACAATAGCAAGGGTCCTACCTACCTCACTGAGTTGTTTCGAGAGAAAACTGAGATAATATATGCAAAATTGCTTGGACATGGTAAATCAGCTATGTGGAAATAAGATGAAGGAATTACTAGCAATGACTATTGTGATAAATAAATAGGGTTTATCAAAACATTTCAGCATCAAATTGTTTCCAGCAGAGATTACGGACAGGGTATCTTTTAAAAGCCTGGACTGTGTAGTCAGTTCATTTTCTGCAAGGAAACGAAAGAGACTTTGCAACATGTGATGGTAGGCAATAGATATTTAGTATCAACCAAATAATAATATTAACCAGATATTATTAACCAGAATTATATTGGAAATTCAGGTTTGCAAAGTGCTTTACATATTATCTGTCATTTGATTCTCCAACAAACCTATAAAAGTAGGTGCTTTATTATTTCAATTTTATAAATGAGGAAACTAAGGAAAGAAGAGGCTAAATTATCTAGGATAATGGGGCTGGTAAATAGTTAAAACTCAGGTCTCTCTGGGTCCAAAGCAAGCACTATCTACTGTGGCACCATGCCTAGCAAGACATGACCTAGTAGCCAAAATTATCCCCCAGAAGCATGACCTGTTTTATAGACTGACATATGATGAAGCCCCCATATTATATATACAGGTCTCCACAAAATATCCCTGGGAAATCAACCAATATATTGTATTGGAAAATGAGCACATTATCATGAAATAAATTCGAGAATAATTGCCCACGAATAACATTGACCCATAAAACCTTAAGAACAATATTTTTTAATAACTGTGACCATACTTAGCTAATCATCTTCTCTAAGATGTAGAACAAAGATTTCAAAATGAAGTGACCTATCTGAAAGATATCAAAATCAAGTGAGAACAGGGAGAGGTAGATACTACCCTTCATCATTCTGACTGCTACTAGAGTTTTATTGAACATGATTTCAGTGAGCTAACAGATGAGCTTGTATCCTAATACTCCTATTCAACTACAAACAAGAGGTTATCTAGCCTTCAGTAGTCTAGAGGACACTGAATATAAAAGAATGATAGAAGATGAGTGACCTTTCCCAGGACAGTTTCTACATGAAAATAAGAGAACACACTATGACTACTACCTCTTTTTTTCTTATTCAGTTGCTTCAGTTGTATCTGACTCTTTGTGATGGGGTTTTCTTGGCCAAGATACTGGTGTGGTTTGCCATTTACTTCTTCAGCTCATTATGCAAATTAGAAAACTGAGACAAACACAGTTAAGTGACCCCCAGGGTCACATAGCTAGTTAAGTGCATGAGGCCAGATTTCAACTCAGGAAGATAAGATCTCCTGACTCCACTGTACCACCTAATTGTCTGTCTACTACTACTACTACTACTACTACTACTACTACTACTACTATTCCTACTACTACTACTACCACTACTACTACTGCTGCTGCTGCTGCTGCTGCTGCTGCTCCTACTACTATGCCTACAATTACCATTAGGACTACATTTTATTTTGGTAAAATTCTGATAAAATTAAACCATAGTTTGAGATTATGCAAGAAGAATAATGAAATGGGACAGTGGTATGATTCTCCATGTTAGATTCCAGTAATGTACTTGCAACTATGGGAAGTATTTCTGTTTGTTTGTTTTGAATGGCGAGGTTTGAGATGGGCAGCAAAATAATTATGTGATACAAGTTTATCATAAGGCTTTGTTAAACCATTTGGCACAATTATCTTTTACTGCCTGAACTCAACTTTTAAAGTCTTTTGCATTCTGTTGACAGTTGTAAAATATTTCATTTTTTTAAACTTAACTTTTTCTGTATTTTAATAGGCCTTTATCCAAATTTAATACTTGATGTCATAGAAGGATCACGTTCTTTATTCTTTGTAAACCTTGAGTTTCTAAACATTATTGATACTGAATAAATACTTTTTGATGAATTACTTCTAAATGGAGAGATAAAAAAGATTGAAAATAAAATTTTAAAAAAAGAACAGTGATTGTCACAGAGATGACATTTATGCATCCATATACATAAGCTGTATACACATACATGCACATATTATGTAACTAGAAAGATAAATAATAAAAATAATATCTTAAGTATTTACTGTTGACCATTTTACACTGGAAACATGAAGTTCATGAAGAATGTATGTTGTATGCCTACCATGATCAGTATGCATAGTTTTGACAGGCAGTACATAAGGAGAACAATCTGGGTTCAGAATTGAACAAGAAGAGGGAAACAGGATGAAATGTCTTCAGCAAATTACCAAATTCCTTTAACAATCTCCAGCTTGTTTCCAAGTCAAAGATCTAACCATTTATTACTAATATTCTACTAGTATTATTTCATGTAATTATAAACAATGGGACAAAATAGTATCTGAAAAATTGAAATTGAGTATCCCAAGGCAGGTAGTGATTGATGCAGGCTGAAATATATAGAGAATGAAGAACTTTCTAAAAGAACAAAAGACTGGTGTAAAAATATAGCAATGGCACAAAATTTAAGCCCTTTAAGGGGCTTATTACACTCTCACAGAACATAATCATGCAATCATCTAAGTAAATACAAAAGATATGCAAATAAACATGAGGTGATATTAACAGGTAAAGGAAGGAGGTATATTTAATTGCAAGAAGCAATACTTAAAAGCTGAGTTTAGAAAGAAACTTTACACTCTGAGAGGGGTAGCTAAGTGTACCTTCAAATTGTAGAATATAGCCTGTGCAAATGAAAGGAAAAACAAGCTAGAATTTGCTTTGTGAAAAATAACAAATTAGGATACTTTTGCTTACCTATAGAAGTACGAAGGGAAGAAATGTCTAATAAGTAAAAAGTTCTGCTGGGGTCAGATTTTAGAACCCTTTAAATGTCAATAAAAAGATTTTCTATTTGGTTCCAGAGGTAATGCAGTTTGGGGAACCAAAGAGTGACATGAACAGATCTATGCTTTAGGAATTACCATTTGGTAGTTTTATGGAGGATAGGTAAGAAAAGAGAACGACTTGAACAAAATAGAAAAAGCAGAAAGCTATTAGATTCTACTCTAGGAAAGAGATGATGAGATGGTGGTTATGTGAAAGAAAGGAGAAAAAGAAGACAATTGTCAGAGAAGTTGTGGATGTAGAATTCACAAGTCTAGCAAACTGAATGTTGGGATTGAGACTGTAGGATAAAACATGTCATTCATGTTATGAATCTATGTTGCCTGGAAAGATGGTGGTGGCCCTGTCAGAAATGGGAAAGTTAGGAGAAGAGGTAGGTTTCAGAGAAAATACAAAATATTCTGTTTTGGATATGTTAAGTTGGTGATGTCTTCGCTGCAACTAGTTCAAATTGTCCAATAGGAGTCTTGAGATGTGGGAGAGGAGGTCAAGAGAGGGAACTGTGGTGGAGATACAGAGTTGGGATTCATGTGCCTTGAAATTATAAGTGAACCCATTTGAAATGTTCTTATACTAGTTTTTAATTGACAAAATTTAACTACAACAGAAGAAAACGCATCTTCCTTTCATTTGAAAATGTTTTGACATTTCCCATTCATTGCTAAAATTGAATAATTATATGTGGTTACTGATTGAGTATCACAAGCAAGGTAGACTCTTTAAAAAGAAAATATAAAAGACTATGAAAAACAGTGTATATCCAGTTTCTCTCAAGCAGAATTAAATTTAAAATTTATTTAGCTCCCAGGTGAAATGAATTTGGCAGTAATCCAAACTAATCACCATTAGAGACTCTCTCCCTCATTGTCATGACTTGTATACAAAACTTGGCAAAATGTAATACAATTATCCCCTGATGTTCCAGAATTCAACAAGAGATCCTGTAGGTTTCTGAAATTTGAGGAATAAGAAAAGTGTTGGAAGCTGACATAAAAATAATTGTTAACACAAAATACCATTGCTTTGAAATGTTCAAAAGTGAATTTGTTGATTATTAATCAAGATTAATTAATTTGAGGGGAGAAGAGAAGGAGAAATTGTGGTTAATTTATAAGCAGTGAGGGGGTGGGTGTTTTCTTGTAGCCCTCTTTGCTTCCTTAATATAATGTCAATATTTCACGTAATTTGTTAGGATTATATTTCTCATCAGTTTTCAAAGGATCTTTGTGCTCTGTTAAGTTCTACATGGAAATTGGCAAGATGAGGAATGGATTTATGGTCAGAAAGGCCACCCAAAGGCTTATAGATGTTAATCCTTGATTAAATTAAAATACTCTGAGTGGTCTTTGACAAAGACAAATTTATCCCTTAACAACTAGTCTATATTTGGACAAGTTATGCCATACTCTCTTGGCCAGATTCCCCTAGGGAAAACTTTATTTATATAACACAAAAAAGGAGAAAAATACACAACAAAATTTCAACTTAAACATACATCAGCTTCCATTGATATGATTCTCAAATTTTCAAAACTTTTCAAAAAGAAACACATAAAAATTCACAACTTGCTGTTCTGATTTTGGAAAACAAAGGATCATATATAGAGAAGTCATGGAAGATGGCATTCTGTACCACTGGATGGAACATGCATATCTCTGAGATAATAGATAAATGAAAGTATCTTTTAGAATTGTTGTAAAGAAACAATTATATAATTGATGCGATAATGTACTGGAACATATAGAAGTAATGTGGTTTATCATCACCTAGAAAACCATTAACATGAGAATAGTCTTTGATGGTCAATTTGTCCCTCCTGACACTTTCAGCAAGAAAATTAAAGTAAAAAAAAAAGATAGAATTTGGCTACCATCATTTCTCTGTTCACATTCTAACACACAACCCTTGAAGAGTGTGGAGAAAATTTTGTTGTTATTGTTGCACCTCTAAAATAGCTGTAATATTTCAAGGCCATACTTAGGAATCTATATATTCCACTCTTTCGTCCTCCCATCCTTTTCCTTTTGCAAACACGTAAATATCATCAAAGGTGACTATGTCTATGACTAGACTATGTTCACTATAGATTATGCTCATGACCAACAAAGCCAACAGATTTTGAGTCAAATTTCAAAATATTTTCAAGAATTTCTGAGTTTAAATAATAATAAATTGCTTATATTTTAGCTTTTAAAATTGAGCCATTCCATTGTAACGAGAAGTACTATCAGGAAATAAATATTTTTATTTTATTAAAGGAGAACTTAATCTAACAAAATATAGTTAGTATTTACAGTGATGAAGGTTTTTATTTTTTTAAAAAATGAATCTTTGAGCAACTAGAGTCCTTTAATCTATTTCTAATATATATTTGATTTTATGTCAATTTTTTAAAAATAGAATCAAGTAATTTTCTCAACACTTATCAGTTTCTCACTTAAGACTGGTTATCACTTATTTATCAGCATAGGAAACTACATCCTGAGGCACTGCATCACAGGAACCCTTATTGCTTAAATGACATCTGTTGAAAGAATAAGAGACACTAGAAAAGAAAAAAGAAATGAAAACTAGGAAATGAGCATTTCTGTTATCTGAATATATTAAACTGTCACATTATCAAATCTCTGGTATTCTGCATCATTCATAAGCCATATTAACAATATGAAAGTTTTATACAGCATGACTAGTTTTATTAAGTGTTTATTTTTAACACGTTTAAATGAAATATTGAAGAATAAATATAAACATTTTCTCACTGCATTTTTATTAAGAAATATAGAAAATTCTTCAAGTGAAAAATCAATGGATTTTTCCTATGACACGTGTTCAATAACATGAGAGTGTCTCAGTGGAATTCACCTCTAGATAAGGTCCTTTGAGTATTTCTATAGACAAATCTCCTTGGATGCTCTCCAAACTGGATTTATCTCATAAACAGACATTTTGGAGCTAAGTTCTAGAAAAGTTCAACTAAGTTTTTAGTCTTTCTCTTAATTTTTTTTTCTAATATCAAAATGAGGGGGGCAGGGAGTTGATCCTTAGAGTTTAAAGTATACCTGTACTACACGGTGGTTGGTGATAAAAATTAAGGTCTCACAAACCACCTAAGTATTTAGAGTAACTTTGTTTTTAGTGGCAAAGAGTTAGAGATGTAGTAGATAACCAAATGTTGAGTAATGGCTAAATAAGTTGTGATGCACAAAGTATAGAATAGTATTGTATCATGAAAAATAATGAATCTGCCAAGTATAGAAATCCATTGGAAGTCTCAAAAAATACAATTAACAGATCTAGAAAAATAACATGCACAATGACTAATATAATTGAAATGGAAAAAATAATAAGAGTAGAATAAATAAAACAAAATGCTGAGAAATTATACTAAGCAAGTTTGGCTGCAAGGGAGAATTATGAGAACATGGTGACTTGCACAGCTCTCCCTCACTCAAAACAAAGTCAAGTGCAAGTCAAGTCATCATTTCTCTGACGGCATGGTCTTCTTCAGTAACAAAGGATGAACACACCTCTTCTTGAGGATGGTGGTGAGCAGACAATGTACATGGTAGTTTTCATGTGTGTAAGTTGATGATTGTTGGTTAGATTTGATGAATGTTTTTTCCTCTCTTGTTAATTTCTTGTTATATAAATGATGACTGTTGGATGGAGGTTAATGTATTGTGAAATGTAGGTGATATAAAAATTAACAATTTTTAAAATGTATTTGGGCCTGCAGATTATTAATTTCTTTGTTTTTCCTTCATGTGTTGGTAGGTTGATTGCTTTTGAAAGCCTGTGGACTTTTTGATGGAGTTTTATTTTGATTTCCAGGGGTTGATATGATATCCACTGAAAGCGGCATCTGGAGAACCTTATCAATTCTAGGAAATTCCTCTTCTATCTGTTCTTTGAACTAGATATCATTTATAGGTATGGATATACATACATATACATATATGTACAAATATACATGTGTTTATGCATATGTGTGTATATATAATATATGTGTGTATGTATATAAATATTCAGAAAAAATAAAATGGAAAATAAAGAAATCAACTTGGTCTCCAACTATATGTACTGTCTTGCAATTTGTTTCTTCAGTCAGAAGCTTTATACCCTGAAAACTTATGATTTTTTATTTGTATAATTAAGACCAATGAAATATGAGCAATTTGATCATTTCTACAATCTGACTGCTTCCAAGCTTTGGCAGTATATCTAGAGCACAGCCCAAAGGTTAAGGAAATCTAGAGTTTAAATCCAGTCTCAATCACTCCTAGCAGTGTGAAATTGGACAAGTCACTTAACCAACCACCTCTTGCCTCAGTTTCCTAATCTGTAAAATAGCAACCTACCTCCCAAATTTGTTGTGAATATGAAGTGAAATAGTATTTGTAAAGTGCTCAGCGAAGTACCTGGCAATTAGAAAGTACTATATAAATATTAGCTATTTTCTTTTATCCATTTCCTTTCCTGGTCCATAAAGACACTCCTAAAGGAGAAAGAATTTTAAAAAAAAGCCTTTGAATATTCACCAAGCTGTGGACTGTATGTGGAAAATGTTATACATATATATATATACATATATATATATATATATATGTATATATATATATGTATTTTGTCAGATGAAATAGATGTTTTATTTAATTTTACTGAGCTGCTTTTTTCATTTTTTCTCCTCTCTCATTATACTCTTTGTAAAAGAGAATAGCCCTCTGGAGGAGTAGGGAGGAAGGAATTTCATTGAAAATGAAAGTGATTTTTAAAAAAATCAATATTCTTTAAAACAGACACTTTAGTAATTATTTCTCTTCACTCTTTTAAGGATGTCCTGAAAATTTACTTTCTTCCTCTTACCCCATAGTTCCTCATCTACTCTGGAATAAAGAGCTGAAATATAGTATTAATAATTTGCAAAATCAGTCAGGAAGTCATTAGAATACTCAGAAGAGCTTCCCTGAGAGAGAAGCTAAACCAACTGCTAAGAAAAAGAAAAACCTTCAAAATGTAAGCTCGGCAGCTCTTCTATTCTTTGATTAATGTACTCTTTTCATTTCATAATAAGTCATGAAAGAACAGATTTAAATTCACCATGCAAAATGCTTCATATGCTGCTTTTCCCAGGATAGTGCAATATACTTTCAATTCACTTCATATATATTAGTACTGCTATTCAGCATCTCACAGTTGCCATGCTTTCCTAACTCAAATGTTCCCTAACTGCACAAGGATTATATTATCTTGAAGTGTCAGAATTTTTTCCCCACACCATCATGATATTTAGGATTTTATTTTTCTAATTTCAAAAATGACACTGAAGGTCCATTGCATATAACATGTTGCATATTGGTTCAGCAGGCAAAAATCAAGTCACTTTATTGGAGGCACATCACTCTTTGTTTTCTTATCTTTGTTGAAGCAATATTGAGTAAGTATTTAGTGATAGAGGATGTGGAATGAATAGCATGTGCTCAAATACTTGTTGATCATATAAGAAGACCATCCAGAATCTCTACTGCCATCTGCTCTCCAATGTCTCCCAATAATACCTATATTTTATGTTATGAAATAAGTGCAAAAAATGTAGAAGTACATTATTCAGTAAAATAATAGTAACAACTAATCCTTCTGCTTGACAGCTCAGTCTGGCTGGACCATTATACTTTAATTATATTGTTTCTACTCTAGTTATGTATCCATTTGACAGGTTCTTCTACTTAAATTAACTTGTTTTTCCAGAAGTTGTACATTTTAGAAAACTTCTCTTAAGGGGAACTAGAACTTCAGTCTCTTCAAAGGTCCATAAGAACTAATGAGGAGTCATTGTAAATTAAATGGAGAGTTCTATTTTACATGGCAGACCTAATCTAGAATTATTAATTACTTAGAATCATTAGCATTAGCCCTGCCATTTATTAGCTAGGTGACCATGAGGAAGTCAAAACTTCTATAATATGAAGAAAAATATTCTCTAAGTAGCTAATTTCCCTTATGGAGTTGTGCGAAATTTACTTATTAAATTGCAAAATGCTATATAAATATAAACTATGATTAAAAGAACAGAATTTGCTCTTAAATCACTATACATTGTTCATCTCACATCATACATTTCTACTTTGGAAAGTCCTTATTATATGAGGAAATCTCTATAAAATCCAGTGACTTAGCATTTAATACAGGTTGCCAAAGCAAAAATGGAAATTTGTGAAGTGGGAGGAAACATTAACAATTTATTTTAGTTCATTTTTCCCAGCAAAGAAGAAAGAGTAGGTGATGTGATTCTCTCTAGTTACTGGACCCTGTGTTGAAAACAATTGTCTTGTAATTCATAAATATTTTAAGCTTTCTGAAGAAAAGAATATAATATTTGGAAATCTTTCTCTACTTAATAAAAACCACAGAGGTATCATGGGCTTGCTATGTTTTGCAGAGAAAATGTGTTGAAGGGAAGGCAAAGCCTAAGAATTGTTCTGATATTAAATCAAAGACAGGTCGATGTACAAGGGAAAGTGGCCACTAAAGAGAAAAGCTTTTAACTATACTCTGAAGAACTGTAGATCAATGAATACAAATCGTAATATTTATCCAGTAAAGATAAGCTAGTTCAAGGCCTACTGACAGAGAGTAGTTCTTCTGTCTAATGAACCTGTTATCAGGACTCCACCAGCAATTGACAAAATGTCTCACTTGCTATCCTTGTGGACTAGATGGAGATATGCCTTAGCTGATGACAGCATTTGGAATAGATAAGATGGCTGCACCTAAAGGAAAGGAATAACGGGTTGTTGTTAACTTGATTGCAGGTCTCAAGTGGAATAATGCTTGAGTAAGGAAGTTCCTTGCTTGTTCTTCCTCCTAGAAGAGAGCCAAAATATTATAACAGTGTTGAGGTCAATGTAGAGTATTGTACCAATGTGACTCTACCAGAGGTCAGGCCCAAATAGTTCAAATAACCCCTTTGGAAGTGAGATATCCCTAAATTTGCCCATCTGTGTGTCTCTGGAACAGCTACAATTCTGCTTTGATCATAGAGGACAGTGTCTTCCTTCATATAGGCACACCATGATAGATGATCCTCTGCAAATATCAAGCTCCTCCTTATCTTTCCCTCTAAATCCTTCTTTCTTGCAAACTTTCCTATTCTTGCAAAGGGCTCTATCACACTCTCTGTGATATAGGTATATGACCCAAAATTTGACTTCTTAATCTCTCTCATACTTCATATTCAGTCTACGGCCAAATCTCACTTCTTCCTTTGCCGATATCATTTATAAGTTGCCTTTTCTCCACTTGCATGGCCACCATCTTAGTTCAGGCCATCATCCCATCTCACCTGGACTATAGTAATGACCTTCTAATTGTATCAAGTCTCTCCCCATTCCAGTTTATCCTCCACTCAGCTTGCTAAAGTAATTTTTAAAAGTATAGATTCATTACTGTCATTTCCCTTATTAACAAATTCTAGTAGATACCCATCATCCCCAGGATTAAATGTAAATTTTTCTGTTTGGGTTTGAAACCTCTTCATCACTTGACCTCTTCCTAAATTTCCTGTTTTCTTATACTTTACTCTCTTTCATACACTCAATAAACTGGAAATAAAGAAAATGTTCTCACATGTAACACACACACACAACACACACACATCAGTGTAAATTAAAAAGTACTTTTGGGAGGGAGAATGGAGCATTCACTACAGAGAGGATCAAGGAAGGTCTTTCATAGAGGAAAGCATTGGGGCTGAGTTTTGAAGAGAGTCAGAGAGTATAGGAGGGAAAATCAGGTAAGTCAATAAACATTTGTTAAGAGCCTCCTATGTTCCAGGTACTATGCTAAGTGCTGTGCACACTCAAACAAAACTAAAAATAGTACTTACCCTCAAGGAATTCACAATATGCTGGGGGAAACAACATGCAAACAATTATGTATCAACAAGATATGTACAAGATAACTTGAAAATAATCTCAGAGGGGAGGACTTAGCCTTAAGGGAAACTAGGAAAGAGTAGTGAGAACAAGATTCAGTAGCATAGTAAGTGAGTAGAAATAGAGCAGGAATCATTTTGTCAATTCATTATAGCTGATAGTGTGTTAAGAATAAGTTCTATTATTTTAATATGATAGCATATCAACTAAGTGTAAATAATTCCATTTTGGTTTAAACCTTCATTTTTTGATGGAGCTGTCTTTACCAAATTATTTTTCTGTAAGTGATATTTCAATAAGATAAACACTTGTGTATGATGTAGGCAATGGGATGCCTATGTTCTTAAGAACAACTGATAAACGTGTAGCCCCTCTGATAAGATAGACCACTAATGAGAAAACATTGTAAACCACTTATTCAGTAATGTTAAAGTAAACTATCAATGAAATCATACGCAAAATAACGTTAGCTAAAAGTATGCAACTCTCTGTGAGGTCCTAGTTACAAGCCTGCTCCTAAAGAAGACTGGTGCCTTTATTTCCTTGAGAGATGAGTCCATGTGGCTCAAGGGTAATGCTAATTGATTGACAGAGATTTAAATATTTCTCAGAAAAATAAGGAGGTAGGAGATACACGACTTCAGACTAGACTGACTCATCTAATCTGGTAAGAAAAAATCCTAGCCCTTTCCCTTAAAATGGCACCAAAGGCAAAGAAGCTGTTGTCTATCCCAAGATAGAAGCCAAGTCCAAGGCCTTGAAGGCCAAGAAGGCAGTATTGAAGGATATCCATAACCACAAAAAGAAGATATGAACATACTCTACCTTCTGATGACCCAAGGCACTAAGATTTTGGAGGCAGCCCAAATACTCTCAGAAAAGTATCTCTCAGAGAAATAAACTTGATCACTTTGCCACCACTAAATTTTGCTTGACCACTGAGTCTGCTATGAAGAAGGATGAGGAAAACAACATCCTAGTCTCCCTTGTGGACATCAATACCAAGAAGAGTCAGATCAAGCAGGCTGTAAAGAAGCTGTATGACATCAACTTGGTCAAGATCAATACACTGATCCAGCCTGATGGAGAGAAGGCCTATGTCCAACTTGCTGTAGACTATGATGTTGACAACAAAATTGAAATCATCTAAACTGTGTCAAGCTATCCCACTCCACCTACAATAGAAAAGTTTCCCAGGATTAAAAAAATGTCTAATAGAACCCCTAAATCATCAGGGTGGTAGTGGTATGTTTTTAGAAAGAACTATTTGCATGTATTGTTTAGTAAAGTTTGATTGCATTGAGTGCAATTAGTTTCTGTCTCACTTGGTAGAGAGTGTAAAGGTAAATTAGGTAGATGTTCACCTTAAATTACAAAAGGTTTTGTGCAGAAGTTGGGGTTTTAGGTGAGAGGTAAAGTTGGCCAGAAAAAGACAGGATGCAAAGATGAAGACAGAGAACATTCTAGGCATGATGACTGCCAGTGAAAATTAGCATTCTGAACATGGAGAATATTTAGCTTATGTTAAGACCAAGATAAAGGTGGAACATTGTTTGTAAATGAAGCAGCAAGCACATCAGTTTGGCTGACAAGTAGAATATGTAAAGGAGAAGAAGCTGAAATTAATTTAGAAAAGAAACGAATTGAAAATGGATTATGAAAGGCTTTAAATGTTATCCATTCCAAGGAGTATGTATTTTATTCTAATGATAGTAGGGTAGCGATCAGGAGAGTGGCATGGTCAGGACTGAGTTTTAAAGAATATTTTTGGTAACTATCTGGAGAATGGATTGGAGATGTACAGACCAGAGGAAGGAAAATCAAGTAGAAGGCAACTTCCTAGTCCAAGTAAGAAGTGATGAGGGCTTCATCTATGTGACTTTTTCCAGTGGAGAGAAATGGGTAGATATATGATACCATGGCAGTGTCATTGCCAAGTTTTGGTAACTCCTTAGAAATGAGCATGTAGTAGTTTTAAAAAAAAAAGTCTCCAAAGTTACAAATGTGGGTTCCTAGAAGGATTGTATTACTTTTTATAGTAATAGGAGAGTCACAAAACAGTGAGTTTAAGGGAGATTGGACTGGAATGATGAATTTTATTCAGGGAACATTGAATTTGAGATACCTGTGGGTCATCTAGGTGGAGATTTTGTTCTAACATGTTTAAATAGAAGTAACATGGAGTACAGAATCAGAAAACTTGGCTTTGAATCTTGATTCATCCTCTCACGTTGGAAATTTGGGGCAAGTCACCTAATTATCTTGTTTCATCTACAAAAAGAAGATGGTACCTACTTCTTAGAGTTATAAGGATTAAATTAGATAATTTAGAAAAGTGCTTTAATTATAAGGCACTATGCAAAAAGTCAGGAATTAACCAGAGTTTCCATTTATACTAACCCTTTGAAATGAAGGATATATTTTTTGGAATGCAAAATTAGAACTTCATCTTGGAGATTTAATACTCATCCTTGATTTATTTCCTATGAGCACAAAATCTTTTCTGTATAGTACACTTGGTGCAGAAGTAGACATATTTTATTTCCGGGATGATGAGACACCTAGTGAATTTATTTTAGGCATGAAAACCAAAAAGCATCCATGTGTGCAGTTAGAAGAGAGTGAGAAATGCAAGTTT
>JAQQSK010005365.1:0-14939 GCA_028658325.1 Potorous gilbertii
TTTCAGGAGAACACTGGCAAGTGATCAACAACTGGCTCTTTTGGAAAATAAAAAATGTACCCACAACACATTTTAAAACGTAATCCACATTATTCACATTTCTCCATCATTTTCTTTAGTCTATACTTAGCAGAACAATAAATTGAGATTTTATTTGTACTGTGGGAAAATTTAACGACTGATTCTCCTGAGCTCTAGCACATTTCACTTATTCTACTAGCATTCTACTAGTAGGTCAGAAAGGTTTCCCATAGAAAATGGCCCTTTGAGGTGGATAATGACATTTTGCATCAAATACCCCCTAAAAGGAGTTAGAATTCTTTGTGGGGATCATCAATCAACTCCAAACACAGACAAAAGTCAAGGTTATTACCTTACAGTTACACCTTGTAAAGTTGGGATAAGATGAAATAGAACGTTATGTAATATACCTCTAACCGTTGTGCTTAATAAATAGACATGGAAAGATATTGAACTAAATTTCTTTATTGCAAAAGACAGATATATTTACTTTATGATTCAAAAACTCCTTTAAAAACTGAAGTGTGGACTTGAAGACATTTCATCTTCCTCTTATATTTTCCATTCAAATTCAATTTATCTCAAAGTTCAAATCAAATATTTGGTGTTAGGAGAGTCGGAAGTTTAAAGTCCTTCATAAAGAAAAAGTTTCCTAACGCACTCTGAAGGACTTAGAAAAGGCATAATAAAGAACCCATACAGGATTTTCCTTTTCAGCTTGTTCATTCTAAGAGGTTAAAGAGAAAGTGGTAACATATAAAGATCAAGCCACTTAAGGTGGCTCAAAGAATTATTTCTTGTGAGATCGTTGATTCATTTGAGCCATAGGTGGGAAATACCCGCTTCCACCTTCTAACACAGCTACCATCTTGGTGTAGATCCTCATTACTTCACACTTAGACTATTATAATAGCTTGCTGGTTGATTTTCATGCTTCAATGTATTTCTCCATTGCAGTCCCTCATCTAGTCAGCTTTCAAATTGAATTTCCTACAGTACAGGGCTGGTCATATCATTCAATAAATGCCAACACCTCCTTATAGGATTGCCTCTAGAGTGTTCAGCCCTGGGCAAAATTTTTTTTGTATATATAAATAACTTAGTTAAAAATATTTTACAAAATTCATGGGCCTAAGAGAGGTATACTGATTGGTTGATGAAGATTTAGAATAATTTTCTTACAGCATAAACCTTTACATGAGAAGTATTGTGATTTAAAACACTGAACTGTACAGCATCAAAATGATTGTCCAAATTTAGATTACTATTGTAGCCCAGGAAACCACTTGTACTACCATTCATTGACACTTGAGTGACCACTGATAGTTAAAGAATAAATCCCCCTGCTGAACCTCGCAGATATTTGCAACACTATATGTCAGATATTCAAGGAAAAATTCCAGGAAAATGTTTTATATCACAGTAGCTCACCTCACTTCTACTCTGTCTGCAATCTCTCAATAAATCAGTCACAAATATCCATAGCTTCATTTTCAGAAAATATTTCTAACACTATTTGCTAGCTGATAACTGGAAGTGAGAAGTGAGAATATATCAAATGGCCCATTATTATTTCCCAATAATACATATTTCAAGGAAAACCCTAGCAGACTATGTCAAAGAATACAATATAATGAATAAAAGCTTTATTGTCACAAGCAGAACTCTGTTTAGAAGTGTTTCCTGTGAAAAACATCCCTTTATAGATGACCCTGATAATGATATCTGTTTTGATGAAATAAATAATTTTAAATATAATTTTTGTTGCACTTTGCACCAAAATTTAAACTATTATTTAAAGAAAACTATTCTTTTGTATTGTTAGTGCAAATAAACTAGAGAATGAAATATTGATACTGTCTATACATGTCATAGTGCCCTTTTAAAGAAAACCATCAGATATAATAATTTTTTCTAAAAATTAAAATAATCACTTTGTATGGAATATACAAAATACATCAATATTATAGTTCCAGAAAATGAAATTTAGTGGAACTTATTGTTGATATGAACTCATAACAATATTTTCACAGTGAAAATTTCACTGCACCTTGGTATTTTTGCATTTTCTTTGCAACAGTCTAAACATACATAAGCATGAAAAGTACAAAATTAAAATATTCTGGTCCATACACAAACTTTCCAGCCTTTAATATAACATTATATAACAGGAGGCACCATCCCAGCAATGATGAACTAGTATACAACTGTCAATCTGCCTTTTCAGCACCTGGTACAGTACCTGACACAAAGCAGACTCTTAGTACATGCTTACTCATTAATCACTGATACTACAAAGATCAAGATACCATCCCTGCCCTCATGGGGCTTATAAGTCATGACAAATATACATGTACAAATATAACTGTAGGGTAGGCTTGTTGAGGGCAAGGTTGAGATACAAAGAGCTCAAGAAAAATGTAGGTGGGAGCAAACATAGCCAGGAAGATTAGGAAAGAGGTGGCATCTAAACTGAACCTTGAGAGAAAAACAGACTTTTGACAGTTTTCAGTTCCCTGAAGAGAGAGTAGACTCAGGAAAAAAGCTAACAGGTTAAGGAGTTGGCAAATATTTCAAATGATATGAGTGTAATGAATTTTCCTGCTCATGCTCAGATCACCTAAGATGGCGGTACCAATCTAAGAAACTTGTAAGGAACTTCTTTTGGCAGAAGAAGTCCTCTACTCTTCTACTGATGTGGATACAAACAGTGCCCTAAGAATTAAAAATAATATTAAGGATTGACTTCGTGAAGCCCCTGGTTTTTTCTAATTTGAAAGTGCTCCAAAGTTTCCCCTAACCACAAAACTTCCCCTTAACCTAGACTATAAATTTCCTTGTCCCTCCTCCATCTTGGGGAATGGGATTTCCTTGTCTCCTTTATCTTGTGTCATTCATTGTCCTCATCCTATGTCTTTCCAACCCCCAGATACATGGTCCTCATCCTGTGTCTTTATCATTCAAGACTTACCCTAGATCTCCAATTCCATAAGGAAATCCTAAAATCATCCTATAAGAGTTTGATCCTTTTTCTATGTCACTGCCTTTGGTTTAGCCCTTTGCTAAATCTTAGGCCCACTACTTGTGTGTCAATAAAGCTCTCTTTGGCTAAAGGGAAGGTCTAATGAATTTATTCACATCTGAATCAGCTCTCCCATCTCTCTCTTCAACACTACCGCATAGATAGGAGCAACTTCTTTGTATGGCTTTGTAGCCAGAGTAACTCTACCAAACTGGGACAATTTCTTTCTCTCTTTACAGTGGTGTTCACCTGAAGTATAGACACTATGTACCGAGCTAGGTATAGGGGGAGGACTTGGTGTTTGCTTATGCTTTGTTTCTTCCTTTCAGTTCTAGACCTAAATAACAGGATCTCAGTACCCAGGAGCTTGAGCCAAGATGTGGCCCTAAAGATGGAATTCCAGGCTGGATGTTGCTGCCAGATCAGCAGGGAAGCCTTTAAGAAGTCCAGATGTTGGGACTGGACTAAAGGAGAACTTCGGATTTGAAACTTGTTGAGACCATGCTACATAGAAAATGAGTAAAACTGAGAGTCTAATCTACTTCTCCTTAGTTTGAATAGGTGTTAATAGTGATTATGTCTTCAGGTGTTGGGGTCCAATGTTTGCATGTTTGTTCACGTTTGTTCCTCTGTATCTTTGAAGTAAATATTCCTTTGTAAAAGCTAATCTGACTTAAGTAGTTAAATGGATGACCCTAAATTGGAGGGATAATTTAATTGGTGGTGACTTCAGCAAGGAAAGTGACTAGACACCCCCAAACTCCTTTAAGAATACTGGATAACTCTGGGAGAGGGATGAATGGTCATGCCCCTGACTCAGGTAGTAGGATCCAGAATAAATACTGTTATATGCTTTGAGACTGTGACAAGGAATTCCTTACTATTCCTCCACAAGATACTCCATTTTCTGATTTCAGGTATTTTTACTGGCTGTCCCCCATGCCCAGAATTCTCTTTCTCCTCATCTGTCTGCTGGCTTCCTCTGAAACTCAGCTAAAATTGCACCTTCTACAAGGAAGCTTTTTTGATTTCCTCTACTTCTAGTGCCTTCCCCTTGAGATTATCTTCAATTTATCTTGTATATATCTTGTTTGTATATAGCACTTTCCATGTTGTCTCCCTGATTAGATTGTAAGCACCTTGAGGCCAAACTCTTTTTGCCTTTCCTGATACCTTGGGTACTTAGTACAGTGCCAGTTTTGTGGCAGGTGCTTAATAAATGCTTTGTTAACCAGTTCTTGATGATGGTGAGTATGACTTGAGGCAATTAAAATTTTTAAACTTGATTTAAATCCTGACTTTGCTTCTTGCTACTTGTGTGACCGTGGGCAAGTCACTTGATCTCTATGTGCCTCAGTTTTTCCACTTAGTAAATGAAGGTGTTATTGTACATATATATGTATATACACACATATATGCCTCTTCTGTCTCTAAATCCCATAATCCTAAACTAAATCATCCAGAATATAGCCCTTCAGCTGCTTAAAGACAGTTCTCCAGTCTCTTTGTCCCACACAATCAAAAGTTTAGAGAATTTTTACTTGCCATGTTATACTTTTGAGTCATACTAACCAGTCCACTGAAACCCCTCAAGTCCTTTTTCACGTGAATTTTAATAGTATTTTCCCCATTCTCTAATTTTTAAAGTTGACCTTTTGAATCTTAATACTGGATTTTCCATTTATGCTTATGAAATTTATTAATCCCACTATGCCTTAACCAGTTGTTATAGCCTGCCAAAATTTTTATGGTTCCTGATCCTATTATCTCATGTGCGGGGCAGTTAGATGGTACAGTGGATAGAGCACCAGTGCAGGAGTCAGGAGGACCTGAGTTCAAATCTCACCTCAGACACTTGACACTCACTAGCTGTGTGACCTTGGGCAAGTCACTTAACCCCAATTGCCTCATCCTGGGTCATCTCCAGTCATCCTGATGAATATGTAGTCACTGGGTTCAGATGGTTCTGGAGGAGAAGTGAGGTTGGTGACCTGCACAGCCCTCCCCTACTCAAAACAAAGTCAAGTGTAAGTCATGTCATTATTTTTCTGATGGCATGGTCTTCTTCACTAACAAAGGATGAGCATACACCTCTCACATGTTAGCAATTTTTCTTAGCTTTGTGCCATTCACCAATTAGATAAGGATACCTTCTTTGCCTTTGTCTTAGTAATTGATAAAAAAAATTGAACAAAGTTAAGGATAGATCCATCATCATTTTCAGGTTGAGGTAAATCCTTGAATTAGCACTTTTTTATTATAGTCATTTAGGCCGCTTCCAGATCCACTTAGTGACTCTATCATCCAATTTATGTCTCTTCATGTTGCTCACAAATTTATCATAGACTATTTGGTCAATAATCATTCATCAGTAAACATTTATGAGGTATTGTCTGTGTGCCAGACAGTGTGCTAAGTTTTGGGGATACAAAAAGAGGCAAAAATCAGTTCCTGCTCAAAAGGAGCTTACAATGTAATGGGAGAGACAAGAAGCAAATAAATAGGTATGAACGATCTAAATACAGGATAAATAGGAAATAATTAAGAGACTAGAGGTGCTAGAATTAAGGATTGGGAAAGGTTTTCTGTAGAAGAGCTTTAGTTGGAACTTAAAGGAAGGCAGTAAATGAGGAGGGAGAGTGTTCCAGGCATGGGGGACAGCCAGAGAAAGTATCTAGAGCCAAGACTTGGAAGCCTTTTGTAATATCCAGGAGGTCAGAGTCATTGGATTGTTGGATATGTGGTGAGGCAAGAAGACTGGAAATGAAGCAGAGAGTGAGTTTATGAAGAACACTGAGAAAGAAGGTCGATAATGCCAACCTCATTTCAGATTGCTGAAATAAGACTCTGAGAAGCTAACATGAGATAAGCTGGCATCCATCATGTCCCCATTCTCAGTTTGCTACATAAGAGAATGAAGGCAGTGTTTGAGACAACACACATGGAGGAGGGAGGGCCCAAGAAGGGCACTTTGGTCCAGAAAGTTAGATACCATAGTGAGGACACAGGGAAGAAGACCCAATGGGTCTTCCTACTTCTAGTCTCTTGTCTTTCCAATTCATTCTTTGTCTAGTTCCAGATTTACCTTTCTGACTTTGTTACCCTGAATGTAAAGGACACAAGACTTGTAGTCAGAAGAGCTCATTTAGAGTACTGAGTCTGTTACCTCATCTATAAAATGAAGATATTAACAACTATGTAACCTATCTCACATATTGTGAAGTACCAAGGATATGTAGTTTCAGATGCCTGGGACAAGTAGCACAGCAAGAGCCCTCTCAACAACTTTGCAATTAATTGTATTTGAATAAATATTTATTGAATTGAATAGGGTCATGGGACTTTGAGGAAGTCTGACAAAATGGAGACCTCTTTTAGAGAAAGCTCTAGGGTAAAGGGCATGAAGATGTATTTAGGTAGAGGAAAGTCAAAGATTTATGTCAGGTGAGGTGAAAGGAAGAGAAGTACAGTACAATAAAGAAGGTTCAAGGTAGCTGATGGTTAGCAGGGAGGCCTTGGATTCCAATCCTGACTGCTTCTTGTTCCCTGAGTGACCTTGGGCAAATAGAGATGAAGGTGTTGACTAGAAAGGTTAAAAGGGGGAAGTTTTAACTTGCAGCCTCAAGGCCCCACTCTGGCTTACATGAAACACATCTTTCTGAAAAAATGTTAGGCTTAATTGAGAAGTTATTTAGTATAAACCTCCCCCCATCACCACTTATTAATTGCCTGTGTATTGTTGGGGTAGGTGCTGTGAATTAAATATATATAGAATCAAATATGTGTAACTTCACCTTTTAGTAGCTTATAATTGAAGACATGCGCGTTGACATATAGTCATGAATTATGCCCAGTAGCATACAGATTAGCAACTGTAGTCAAATAAATGTAGATTAGGAAATTCCTCAAGATATTTGACAGGAAGAGACAGTTCATTTGTCTCACTGCACCAAGAGGGTCCGGTGGAGAATTTTCTTCTTTGGTAAAGTGAAAAGAGCACCTACATTGGAGCCAAATGACCCAAGTTAAAATCCCAAATCTATCAATACTTAATGTAACCTTGAGCTTACCCCTCTAGGTCTCAGTTTCTTTGTCCTTAAAATGAGAGAGTTGAACTAAATGGTTTCTATGGACTCTCTATGCTCTAAATTCATAATCTTCTGACTGGGAAAGGAAGGGTCAGGCTGACCTTCATTATACAAGTCAAGCTATAAATTCATGTTGAGGAGTGGCCTGTGATGGAGGGAGCCATTGGAATCATGTGATTAGTAAAGGTTTGACCAAAGGAAATGAAAGGTGATAGGGAATGGGGCAACACTAACTTTGCATGGTTGCTCTACATCCCAGGTTCTTAATTTGGGATCCAGGAACTTTAAAAAAAAATACAAATATATTTAACAGTGGTATGTTGATGTGATTGGTTTCCTTTGTCATCCTATGCGTTTAATTCTTTTAAAAACCTTATTCTAAGAAGTGGTCTGTGGATTTCACCAGACACCTAATAGGGTCCATGACACCAAAAAGGTTAAGAACTGGTTTTATAGATAGTAGGTGAAGAAGAGTTCTTTTGCTCAAATAATTGGCTTTTTGATCCTTTGTTGGGCTCTTGTGAACTATTTAGGAATCCTATTTTCATTAGAGATATGGAATGTTAACAGTTTTACAAAAGGACAGGTAGTCTCAAGGATTTAGGATGATCTACTTCTTAATTGAACAGCACCCTGACTTGAATATTGTGGCAAAATTAAGATAGCAGCCCTGCTGCGAATCTGAGGAGGGAGGGATGGCATCTGAGGAATACCCACCAAACCTCGGAATCTTTAAAGTGAACCAGGAGCTTAAGGTAGCTGAACTCTCCTAAGAGTAAAATAAATACTGGTGTTTATTTTTCTTAAAATATTGGTACAAAGTGACCAAGGGACAACACCAGAAGTAGTAGTCTTTCCTGTTATTTATTAATTTAAAAAAGTCTTTGGATGGGAGAGTGGAAGAGATTTCTTAGGTCTGCTTTCGGTTTTCAAAATGTTTAAGTGGTCTGTAAACAGTAAAATAGTATTTTCCAGAAATTTCTCCCTAGAACTCAAGATAGAAACTTTTCTGCACATTAATATGATAGCTGAAACTTTTTGAACTGGTAGAATTCTTTTCTTAAAACACATATTTGGAGCAACCTTTCTGGTAGAATCTTTTTAAATGATGTTTTAAAAACGTGTACTACAATTCTCACTACATTTTAGTTTTAGTGGGAGTAATAGGAGATTTTATTTTATTTTTTGGAGAGGGGAAGGCAAGGCTATTGGGGTTAAATGACTCGCTCAAGGTCACACAACTAATAAGTGTGTCAAGTGTCTGAGGTCAGATTTGAACTCAGGTCCTCCTGACTCCAGGGCTGGTGTTCCACTCACTGCACCACCTAACTTCCCCTAATAGGAGATTTTAGTAGGAGATTTTTTAAAAAGCCTTTATTTAGTATCATTGAACATTAGCACTCCCTTAACTTGCTTATAACAGTGAAAACTCCTAAGAATTAAGGATATAAATAGAGAATTTGATGTTGACAGGGAGTAAGGTCCACTTTTCCTCTGAGCAAAAGGAGAGATTTGGAGAGATAAAACTGAAGAATTTGTGGGGATAGCTCATCTTCTGTCTGTTTCTTATCTTAAACTCTAGATTAAGTTAGCAAAAAATTAGGGCAGGAATGCCTGAAAGTGATGGTCATAACCTGTTCCTTATAGCTTAGCTGAGCTCTGTCCCTTGCTTTTCTGGGACCCTGTGTCTTGCAGGAGCTTAAGGTAAAATAATCTTTAGAATAATCATGTACTATAAGGTTCACCAAACTCCAACCCTAATTGTGGTAGCATCACCATTTGTTAAGGAAAGAGTAACACAGAAGTAAAATAGATGGGTTTGCTGTCTTGCCTATTCACCATCCTGAAGACAGTAAGTCCTCTAAAAATGTTAACTATTAGTATAGCTGTTATTATTGTTGTATTTATTTATTTTTAGATTTCCACATTCATTTCCTCAAAATTTTGAGTTCCAATTTTTCTCCCTCTTTCTCCCCTCCCCCCACTCCATAATATCTTGTCTTCTGCTTACCCCTCCCTCAATATACCGTCCCTTCTATCACACTCCTCCCTTTCCTTATCCCCATCTTCTCTCTTTTCTTGTAGAGTAAGATAAATTTCTATATCCCATTATCTGTGTTTCCTATTTCCCAGTTATATGCAATAATAATTCTCAACATTCATTTCTAATACTTTGAGTATTAGAACTTCTCTCCCACCCTCCCTCCCCAACTATCCCCACCGAGAAGGTAAGCAATTCAATACAGGCTATATATGTGTCATTTTGCAAAAGACTTCCATGGTAATCATGTTGTGGAGTACTAACTATATTGCCCTCTATCCTACCCTGTCCCCTCCTTTTTGTATTCTCTCATTTGACCTTTTCCCTTCTCAAAAGTGTTTACTTCTAGTTACTCCCTTCTCCCATTTGCCCTCCCTTCTATTATCCCCTCACCCCATTTGTCCCCTCCTCCCCTACTTTCATGCAGTGTAAGATAGATTTTCATCTTTTATCACATTTAGTTATCACATTTCATCACATTTAGTGAGTGTGTTATTCCCTCCTTAAGCCATATGTAAAGAGAGTAAGCTATACTCTTCCACTCTCACCTTCTCCCCTTTCTCCTCCATTGAACAAGATTTTTCTTATCTCTTTCTCCCCAGTATTTTGCTCCCTCAACCCTTTTTATTTTATTTTATTTTTTATGGATATCATCTCTTCTGATTCAACTCAACCTGTACTGTGTGTGTGTGTGTGTGTGTGTGTGTGTGTATAATCCATACACCTACCCAAATACTGAGAAAAGTCTCAAGAGTTACAAATATTATCTTTCCATGTAGGAATGTAAACAGTTCAGTTTTAGAAATTCTTTTATGATTTCTCTTTCCTGTTTATCTTTTCGTGCTCCTCTTGATTCTTATGTCTGAAAGTCAAATTTTCTATTCATTTCTGGTCTTTTCATCATGAATGCTTGAAAGGCCTATATATCATTGAATGACCATTTTTCTTTCCCCTGAAGTATTATACTCAGTTTTGCTGGGTAGTTGATTCTTGATTTTAATTCCAGTTCCTTTGACTTCTGGAATATCCTCTTCCAAGCCCTTCAGTTTCTTGATGTAGAAGCTGCCAGATGTGTTATCCTGATTGTATTTCCACAATACTTGAATTGCTTCTTTCTAGCCGCTTGCAATATTTTCTCCTTGACCTGGAAACACTGAAATTTGACCACAATATTTTTAGGAGCGTTTCTTTTTGGGTCTCTTTCAGGAGGTGACCAGTAGATTCTTTCAATATTTATTTTGTCCTCTGGTTCTAGAATATTGGGGTAATTTTCCTTGATAATTTCATAAAAAATAATGTCTAGGCTCTTCCTTTGATCGTGGCTTTCAGATAGTCTCATAATTTTTAAATTGACTCTGCTAGATCAATTTTCCATGTTAGTTGTTTTTCCAATGAGATGTTTCACATTATCTTCTATTTTTTCAGTCTTTTGGTTTTGTTTTCTAATATCTTGGTTTATCTCATAGTCATTAGCTTCCCTGAACTCAATTCTCTCTTTTAAAGAACTGTTTTGTTCAGTGAGCTTTTGAACCTTCTCCTCCATTTGGCTAATTCTGCTTTTTAAAGCCTCCTTCTCCTCATTGGCTTTTTGGACCTCTTTTTCCAATTGAGTTAGCCTCTTTTTAAAGGTATTATTTTCCTCAGCGTTTTTTTGGTTCTCCTAGTGCTCCTCCTCTCCCCAGCTCAAGGCTGAGGTGCAGATCAGCTGCTCTATTCCTCCAGAGACTTTAAGCTAAATTGCCTAGACAATGGACCCAGGCTTCTTCCACAGCCCCCTGCCACCTGCTGCTGCCACCGCCTCCTGTGGCCAGTGCTGGGGGAACCCCATTCCCCTCTCTACCATCTGGGAAAGCCCTCCCACACTGACCTTTGTAGCTTTCTTTGTCACTTGTGGATTGAGGGATCTGGGACCCTCCCTCCTGGGATTTTGCCCTGGAGGTCTGTTCAGGTCCTGTTCCTCCCAGTGCTGTGTGGCCAGGGCTGGGCTTTGCTCTGCTCAGTGTCCTGTGAGATACACCTTTCCTACTGGCCTTCCAGGTTACCTTTGGCTGGAAATCTCTTTCATTCTGTTGTTCTATGGCTTCTACCACTCTAGAATTTGTTGAGAGTCATTTTTTACAGGTATTTTGTGGGCGGTGGGGGAAGTGCTGGAGTACACATGTCTTTCTACTCTGTCATCTTGACTCCCCCCCCCCATAACTGTTATTATTGTCTGAGATGAAGTTATGTTAAGACACCTCCAGTTTTAATCCTATGAATTTTAATAAGAGAAAAAGGGACACAAAATAATTTCATATAACCTCACTATGAACTTCCCATACCCTCTCTTAGTTTTTCAAACTGATTCATAATATTGTAGATTTAAAGCTGCAAGAGACCTTAGAACTGATCTTGATCAATGAGGCCCAGAGAGAGGAGTGACTTGTAAAAGCCAAGGCTTTCTTTTTTTTTTAAGGAATTCTTTTCTTCAATGAAGTACTTCTTTTTCCATCTGGCCTGCTCTGCTTTTTAAGGAGTTCTCTTCAGCGGATTTATGTCCCTCTTTTACCATGAGGCCAATTCTGTTTTTTAAGGTGATATTTTCTTCAGTATTTTTTTGTGTCTCTTTTACCAAGCTGTTAATTTTCTTTTTGTGATTTTCTTGCATCACTCTCATTTCTTTTTCCAATTTTTTCCTCTGCCACTCTTATGTCTTTCTTTAATTTTTCTAGGGATCTTGCTGGGCTTGGGTCTAATTAGAACTTTTCTCTGAGACGTTTTTGGGTAGCTGTTCTCACATTTCTTATTCAGAGTTTGTGTCTTGGTCGTCCCCGCATGTTTATAATTTTTTATGGTCAAATTCTTTCGTTGTTATTGTTGCTGTTTGCCCATTTTCCAGCTATTTCTTGACTTTGAACTTTATGTTAGATAGAATTGGACTCTGTTCACTTTTGGGTGAAGATATACTTTTCTGAGATTTAGGCCTTTTCCAGCTGCTGTTTTCAGAGCTTGTTCTGGAGGTCTGCAAGTTTTTAGTACTTCCAAAGTGATGGGATCCTGGGAGAGCTGTGGTTACTGTCCTCCTGGTCTGTGGTCTGGTTTTAACAGAAATAGTTCCACATGCTCCAGTGCTCTCTTTGCCTTGGAACTCTGACCAGGGCCACTACTTTCTTGTGATTGACTCCCAGTGCTCTTCTCTGCCCTGGAATGGCAAACCCAGATCTGTGTATGGACAATAGAGTTGCCAGTAAATACCAGTGCTACCTAGTGACAGCAAAGGGTCCCCTGTAATTTCTTTTTGACCAATTGTTTCTGGTCTGATAGCTCTCCAAGCTGCTACTGCTTGTTACCACCATCGCATATGTGGCTCTAGACAGTCCTCTAGCTATATGTCATAAGCTTCTCCTGCTGACCTTTTAAGTTTTCTTAGGTCAGAAAAATGTCTCACTTTGACCTTTTGTTGGCTCTGTCACTCCAAAGTTTGATTTGAGGTGTTATTTTAAAGTTGTTTGAAGAGGAATATTGGGAGTGTTTAGTTGGATAGCTCACCCTAATTCACCATTTTGGTTCCATTGGCAGAGCCAAGCTTTTAACCCAGATTCTCTGATTTCAAATTCAACATTATTTTACTTACATATCTTTAAAAGGAAAAATGCTACCTGATTTTAACTTTCTCTCCAAGGTTTCCAGAGTCTAGCAAATATACACCAACTTTATTAATCAGACCAAACTTTTGGTGAGCTCCATCTGCTCCCAAATCCCTTCTCAAGGAGGAAAGCTATCAGTGCAAAGGTCCCCTCACGTATCCCTCCTTCTCATCATCATAAATGTCAGTGTCAGAACTACCACTGGACTAGATAGAATTGTAAAGAAGGATAATAAGTGTTACAGAGGCTTAGAGGATCAATGAGATAACTTATGTGAAACAGTTTTGGCTCCTTAGGGGAAAAAATGCAATATAAATTTGGAATCTTTTCTGGGCTGACACTATACCAATAACTCAATACTGGCTAATGAAAAATTCACTCCAGCTGTATAGGCAGTAGGTTATTATTAGACTCTGGGAAGGAATTATTTGGTCAAGTGTAAATATAGTCCAATTGTAAAATCCTTTACCTGAGATTTAGTTACCAAAAAATAATGACCACTGGAAGGATTCCTGATATAGCCTTTTTTTTTAAAATTTGCTCATGGGCTTATTATGTAAGATTGGGCCATCTAGTTATCTGTGACTAGGTTATGATCTCTATGAGAGCAGGAACCATGTCTTAGCCATATTTGGTATTTCCCCAATGTCTTTCACAACATTCTGCTCATTGAGGACACAATAAACACTTGTCATATAAATGAAGTTCATCTCACCAAATACAATCCCCTCTTTATTGTAGCTATTATTTTTGGAATTTGTATAATTGCTTTCCATGCTATTTTTCTCCAGTGTTACCAATTGATTTGTAACTGACGGTGTTCCAAACTGATTTGAAAATTTCTCAAATCTTCCCTATTGCTTTCCACCTCTCACTGGTTTATAACCAGTTGAGAAGGCCTGCCATCTAATAATTCACTTGGGGTCCCAAAGTTCTTTGCTTGACTCTGGAGTCTAACTACTGGTTATTCATAAACAGTGAAAATGCACAGTTAATGCCCCTGGGTATTGTTCACCCTACAAGAACTGTTGGATGTTTTGAAATAAATCCAGTCCCAGCAACTCAGATTAACATTCCAGATGCAGGTAGAGAACAGCTTTGCATGTACTTATACATACAACAAACACTTTTTGCCTACTGTGAACAGAACATTGTACTCTAGCAAGTAGTTTACTCTAAGGATATACAAAAAGTTGATAGTGTATGTGCTCTCCCTCAGGAAGCTTGTAGTTTAATAGAGCAAGGGGTAAGATACCAATTGTAATGAATAATATTATGTACATTCATTAAAAAGTTTAAAATAAAATATGATGTGATCTTATAAAAAACAGGAATTGGCAATCAGGAAGACCAAGGGATGTACATGAAAGAGAAAATGTTTGAGTTGGAATCTAAAATATGAATATGAATTAAACAGGTGAAGAGCAAGAAGGAGGGCATTGTAAGTAGAAGGAGCAATCTGAAAAAAAAAGACCTGGAAGAAAGAGAGCATAGAGAAGTTTTCAGGGGCAGAGAATTGTCCAGTTTGGCTATAGATTGTGGGGAACAGAAAGGGCTATGTGAGAAAGCAAGAAAGTAGAGCATCTCTGGGTTGTGGAGGACGTTGAATGGCAACTATAAGAGTTTGAACTTTACATGGGAGACCACAGAAAATGATTAGAAATTTTCAAACAAACAGTGACATCCCCAGATCTATGCATAAGAAAATAATTAATCAACAATTAATAAGCAAAATAAATAATCAGCAAATAATATTTGTTAAATGCCTACAATTTGCCAGACACTGTTTCTGTTGTGTGTGAAGAACAAAGAAAAAATTCAGTTTTGCTGTATGTGTGGTCGAGTAATATCAGATGAGGTTGGACAAACAGGAGGAGGTCAAGTTGGGAGGGGCTTAAAAGCTAAACAAAAAAATCAGTTTGTAATTATGCAAATGAAATGGCTACAATGTCCATACCCTTTGACTTAGGGATTCCAAAGCTGGGTATAAAGCCCCAAGGAGGTCATTGACAAAAAGAAGTCACCATATACATGAAAATATAGCAGCACTTTTTGTGCTAGCAAAGAATTGGAACCAAAGGAGCTATCCATCAGTTTTGGAATGGTTGTACTAAGGCACATGAATATAACATGACTGTATT
>JAQQSK010005366.1:0-14939 GCA_028658325.1 Potorous gilbertii
GCAGCTTCTACATTAAGGGATCGAAGGGCGTGGAATAAGATATTCCAGAAGTCAAAGGAACTAGGTCTAAAACCAAGAATCACCTACCCAGCAAAACTGAGTATAATACTTCAGGGGAAAATATGGTCTTTCAATGAAACTGAAGACTTTCAAGCATTCTTGATGAAAATACCAGAGCTGAATAGAAAATTTGACTTTCAAACACAAGACTCAAGAGAAGCATGAAAAGGTAAACAGAAGAGAGAAATCATAAAGGACCCACAAAAGTTGAACTCTTTACATTCCTACATGGAAACACAATATTTGTAACTCTTGAAACTTTTTTCAGTATCTGGGTGAGATTTTACACACACACACACACACACACACACACACACACACAGTGAGACAGAGAGAGACAGAGAGCACAGTGTGAGTTGAATAGTAATGGATCATATCTTAAAAACGGAAATTAAGGGGTGAGAGAGGAATATATTGGGAGGAGAAAGGGAGAAATGGAATGGGGCAAATTATCTCTCATAAAAGAGGCAAGAGAAAGATTTTTCAATGGAGGGACAAAAGGAGGAAGTGTGAGAGAAAATGTGAAGCTTACTCTCATCACAATTGACTCAAGGAAGGAATAAAATGCACACTCATTTTGGTATGGAATCCTATCTTATAATACAGGATGGTGGGAGAGAAAGGGATAAGCAGGGTGGGGAGGATGATGGAAAGGAAGGCAATGGGAGGAGGGAGCAATTAGAAATCAACAGTCTTGGGCAGGGACAAGGTCAAAAGAGAGAATAGAAGAAATAGGGGGCAGGATAGGAGAGAAAAATAGTCTTACATAACATGACTATTATGAAAGTCATTTGCAAAACTACATATATATGGCCTATATTGAATTGATTGCCTTCCCAATGGGGATGGGTGGGGAGGAAGGAAGGAGGAGAAGTTGGAACTCAAAGTTTTGGGAACAATTGTTGAGTATTGTTCTTGCATACAACTGGGAAACAAGAAATACAGGTATAGAAATGAGGAATAGAAATTTATCTTGCCCTACAGATAAAAGAGAAGATTGGGGATAAGGGAGGGGAGAGATGTTAGAAGGGAGGGCAGAATGGTGGTAGGGGTAATTAAAATGCTTGGCACTTTGGGGTGGGTGAAGGGGCTAGATGGTGAGAAAATCTGAAACTCAAAATTTTATGAAAATGAATGTTGAAAACTTAAAATAAATAAACTTTAAAAAATAAAATAAAAATTAAAAAAGTTACATATCAAAGCTGGACTTTGGTCCCCAAATTAAAACATTGAAACAATGTTCTAGAAGATAGAGCAGGGTTTGTTGTTGTTGTTTTGTTTTTTCCAGATGAAATTTAGGTATCTAGGAAAAGTAGTGAAATCCTGTCTCTAAGGCAACTCTCAATATTCTGAACTGTAAAATGCTCCTAAGCTGGTTGGAGGGTGGTGCACCTCTGAAGCAAATCTGATACCATGACACAGAGCACCAAGAAGCTTTGCGCCCCTCCATTCACTGCCCATTGGCTGGCAAAGAGAAAAACAGAAAACAACAAAGAAGACCAAGACACCCTGCAGAGGCCAGAGGGTCCAAGGACCCAAAGCCTGGAAATGGCAGATCTGCTCCAAAAACATGAACTCCTTCATTCTGGGTTGGCTTAATGGAAGAAAGGAATGACCTTTTGTCTATAGTTATATCTTTGCTTCATCTTTCACCCTGAGAAAGAAAAGAAAATACTTTCTGTACTCAAATCATAGCACCATTTGCCAAACGCAAAAGTCATATGGAACTTCTTTTAGAGCTACAATTGACCTAAACATTTTTCTGTGGGACAACTCACACCAAAGTGTGAGACATTTCTTTCAAGATACTTAATAGGCCCCTGGAAATACAAGACTATATGTCAGGAGAGAAATCAAGGCTAGATAAACAGATGCCATAATCATCTGCATAGAGACCATAATTGGATTCCTGGGAGCTGATGAGATCACCCACAAAACAGAATAGAGGGGAAAGAGAAGATGGCCCAGGACAGATGCTTGTGGGACTGGTAGCCCAATGTTATTGTATATGACCCAGATGATATACACTTGGAAAGCCTTCTTGCAAAAGGGAAGGTTTTAGTAGGAGATTCCAGGGAGTTGAAATATACCTACTCTGCTTCAAATAACATATTTTTCTGAAACTCTTTCATTCCAATATCCCTCAACGAAGTTACTTTTCCAATGTCATTAAGAAACATTACTTTATTATAAACTTGAAGTTGATGGTCTAATTTCCAAATGAAACAATTACTTTACAGTATTATTCATTGTTATGTCCCTTAATTGTTTCATTAGATTTCTTCTTAAAGTAACATAATTAGAAACCACAATTCCATGGATGTTCTGAAGTTGTTCCTGAAGCCACGGATGCTGCAATGCAATTCTAATGTCTATGTTCTCATCCAGATAAGGGTGTGCTCTGAGGACTTCATGATGTGGACCTAATTAGACTAATTTAATAAGTGTAAGCTTTAACAAACCATGAGACAGCAGAAGTAGTTTCAATAGAATTAAATTGTGTATTGGGGATTAGACCGCAGTGTTTCATTTTAGTCTACATAAAAATGAAGTGAAAACCTTTTTTGTTGTAGTAGAAGTGGTTTGGATCTTGTTTCTGTAGTCCTTGTTCTGGTTCCTTTTCCTATAGAACAGATCAGCAGACCAGAAGAAAAGGAAACCTGTGAATTGTGATTGATTCATACATTTCTGCTAACCTCACATTTATTTCTTTTCATAGATCTTCAGAACAGAAAAAAATCCTACTCAAACCTCACATGTTGTAAGAAGCCTTCTCTAGTCCCTTTCAATTCTAGCACCTCCTTTCTGAGATCATCTGCCCCAATGGATCCTTTATCAAACTTGTGAGTACATAGTTGTTGTCACATTGTGTCCCTCAGACTGCAAATTCCTAGTGAACAGGAATTATTTTTGTACCTTCCTTTGAATTATTATGTCCTTAGCATAGTGATTACCACAAGTAGGCACTTAATAAATACTAACGAATGGCCTTCAATTCCAACCCACTGTTTGACAGATGAAGAAATAGTAGGTTTTTTTCCTTTTTTCCTAATATTGGTTTATTTTTTTTTCCTATAGGACAATGAGATTTATACACAAGACTTCCTTCATACCAATCCCATGAGTCAATGAGAATGTAAATATTATTTTTGGTTTATGTACAAGGTAACCAACTTAAAGAGTTTGCCTAAGGTCATACAGAATTTTCTAATCTACTAAGGGTCAAAACTCAGATGTGAATGCAAGTTTCCAGTCCCCAAATCCAATCTTCTTTTCACAGCATGAAATGCATCAGAGGACAGTGCTGGATCATAGTTCTAGACTTGGAGTCAGAAGCAATCCAGACTCAAACTCTTACTATTTCTAGGACTGGAGTGATATCACTTAATCTCTAGGAATCTGTTTCTTCCTCCTCAATGAATGCAGTCCTTAACTCTCAATCTTCCTCCCTACCCAACATCCCAACTTAAGAAACTTCAATATTCATATTAAGATGCTCCCTCAAATACCCTGCCTTCCCAGTGTCCTTATGTACTTACTTCCATGAGTGTGCTGGAGCCAGTTCAAATTGACTCTCAAGAACCAATGGTTAAATTTTCATTATGAGTATTTACACTTTAGAAATTGGCAGATACTATAAATTGGGGTGTGGTTTATTATTTTGTTGATTGTCTAGAGTTAAGAAAGTGATAGAGAAAATGTTAATAATGTACATGAAACCTAGAAGTGTATCCTGTGTACATTTCTCCCTTTTGGAAAGCTAGTTATTGTTTACTGATACATCCTTGCTTAACCCTCATGTTCTACTTCTCTACTTCACCCTCAGATATACACAAGAATAAGCCCACTCTTGATCTCACCATCGCCCATAAATATTCCACTTCCATAACCCCAAGCCATTAAATACCTTCATCTAATCTCTTTCTCTCTTTCTAAACCTGTTTTCTGTCTTCTGTGTGACCTTGCAATGATACATAGATCTATAAATTCAGTCCTAATCCCTTTCTTAGAATGTAGTCCAGCATCATTTAAATTTCAAATTGGATTTTCCATAGGAACCGTAAATTCAGTATTTCCAAGAAACTCTATCTCCTCCACTAAAAATTTCCATCTTTCTGACTTTTCTGTTTGGTGAGAGTAATACCACAGTGCCCATCATGTCAGTTTGGAATTTCAGTCTTCCTTGATCACTCACTCCCCTGCATGCAACATATCCAGTGAGTTACACGATCTTTTCTTTCCTTTTGCCACAGAATCTCTTCCATCTTTTTTTTTCTCTCTGCTCCCATAGCCAGCACTCTAAGTCACCTCTCAACAAGACTATGGCAATGGCCTCCTTGACTCTACTCATTAAATTCCATTAGTTCTGTATTGCCTCCAGTATTCAATATAAACTCTCCTGTTTGATATTTAAAGTCTTTATTATCTAGCTTCAGTCTACTTTTATATAATTTTTATGCATTCCTTTTCATACACTCTATGATCATCAAATTTTCCTGTTTGCTGTTCCTCAAACAATTCACTCTCTTCTATCTCTTTAGAGACTCTTTCTCTACTCCCTCTTTACTTCATCACCAAAGAATTCCACCATCTTCTAAATTGCCTTTTCTGATTGTCTAGTGGTTAACGCCTGCTCGCAAACTGACAGCATAATTATATATGTATGTATCGTCTCTCTCAATCCTTTGAAGGGCAAAAAACTGTCCTTCACTTTTGTCTATTTGCCTCTAACACTTATTGCAGCATTGACATGCAGTAAGTCTTTAACAAAGCCTTGTCTTATTTGAAGAGAATTTGTTATTTTTACTATTATAAGGATAAGAACTACTACTACTACTACTACTACTACTACTACTACTACTACTACTACCCCAAGAGAAATAAAGTAGGAAAACATGTCATCAAAAATTATTTAACAATAGAAAAGTCTATTTCTTGAAAACAATAAAAGAGTTGAACAATGATAATTTTGAGAGATCTTGAGAAAATTCAAACAAATGATAATGAGAAATAGAACTGTTTTATCTGCAGACAAAATGCAGAAGCAGGAGTACAATCAATAGGAACATATCAAAGATCAACTTAGCTAAAAGAAGGCTGTTACTTAGCAAAGATGATCACATTAAAAAATAGTGTTTGAGGAGATAATGTGAGTTTGGAGAATTTTTCCTCAAAATAGAAAGATCAACTAATGAGAAATGTATAATGAATAAGTTGAGGAAATGAGGAAGCAGGGTACGTACAAGAAAGAGATGAACTAGTATGTCTAGTAGGTAAGCATCTTCCATAGAGACAGTATGATGAATAGAAGGGAAAAGGATTTGGAGACGTTTTTTATATTTTTTTAAATAAAATTGTTTATTCATGAAGAAAATGAAGCAAAACAAACCACTGTCTCCATCTTAGAGATATCAGATGGCAGCCTGGGGACATAGGAAGAGAAAGAACCAAATATTTACCTCCAACTTCTCCTCTTAATACTAAATATACAAAGCATATATCTCCAGATTTTTTTTCCTTCAAAAATCTTGACATAGAATATCCTGAAATAGCTGTTTTAACATCATGATGTTTCTGTCTTTACAGAGAGGCAAAGCAAAGCTTGGGAGGTGTCATTCTGAAATGAGGAATGATGGGGATAGAGCACAGTGCACAAATTTCCCCAAATCTGGCTAGAGGAAAAACATAGAAATTTTGCAATGCAAATGCCAGGCCACCCTGTGGTGGGCCCATTAAATGTCAATTGAAATTCAATTAAATTTAGCTCAATTGCAGGTTAGCATTTTAATAGCCTAACAACAGGGAAAGTCATAAGGAAGGTAATTATCTATGCATATATTGTGTCCTTTAGGAGACCTGAAAAGATTCAAGACACTCCTAAATTTCAAATTCCCTTTATTTCTCTGCTGGGTGATCATGAGTACACCATAGCAAGATTCTCTTATCTTCATTTTTAGAAGTGTATTCCTTGCTTCACAGGGTGGATGCAACAGAAATACTTGGAAAACTTAATGTCTCTAATTTGTGGGTTTTGGCATTCTAGCAAATTTTACAGACATCTCAAAATAATATCTGTAAATGTATAAATTTAAATACATAAGGTTATAAAGTATACCAACTGTATTGAAATAATTTTCAAAATATTAAAAAGGAAAAAAAAGGTCCTTGACTGTAGTTTAAGAACACTTCCTTTAGATAAATGTGAATCAGCAAGGCTAATTTTCTCCTCTCTGTAGTTAGATGCCTCACCATTTCTCTAAATGGACAACTGCTGAAAAATGATACTTGGTATTTCCTATATCCAAGAACAGTTCAGGTAGTCTGGTTAGTGCATTTAGAATAGCAAGACACCACTCCATTCCTCACTAATCCCAGTTATAAACGAGGTCAAGGTAGAATCACACATTTTTTGTCTTATAGCTATTTGGGCCCCCCCCCCCTCTCTCTCTCTCTCTCTCTCTCTCTCTCTCTCTCTCTTTCCCTTCCTCCATCCCTCTTCCCTAGAATACCTATTACAAGACCCACCTCCATTCTTCTGTCCAATGTCCCAAACATTTTTGCTATCATGCTAGTTTACTCATTTCCCCTTTTCCTTCCTCTACAGTATAGGAAAACTGGCTTCTGAGTTAAATTCTTATTCCACTCCATCCTGGAGTCAGAGCAGCTCACCAGGGGACTGAGGATGGTGATACTGTGGATTGAGGGACAATGGTTCTGCCTGCCATAAGGTATTGTCTTTAGCATCTTGTTACATCAGTGTCAGATTCATAGGTAGGACAAAAAGAGAAGGAATGAATACTTACACTCAGGCTGAATTACCTAAGAAAATGCACATGTTTTTCTTTGTTCTGTGGATTAACATATAATTTTAGAAATTGTAGGTTCTATAGGCAGTGTTTGGCTTGCTTTGAGGATGCAGTGCAGTTATGGTTGTGTTAAAGCAATTGGTCCTAAACAGTCCAAGATCCAGTTCTGCTTTCTTCCTTAAAAGTATCAAATAGGCCATGGCCAGACTGAAATGGAGAGTGGATCACATGGAGGATTTACCATCATTTTTCTCCAAAATATCAAATGTTCTGATTGTCAAGAAGGATTTATAATAATTATTATACATAAGATTACTTTCAGGGTGGTATGGCAGAATGATTTTTATTTCTGATTAAACTAAATCTATTTTTCATTCTCAAAACCTAATCTTATCATTCAAAAGGTAGTTCACACGCATATACAATGGAATGTATTTGCCTGTTTTTCTATAGTCATCTGCTTCCATATGACAGTAGAGTGCATTTAGGTACTCCACCTTCTTAAAGCAAGTATCAATGATTTATGAGAGTAGGACATTGTTGAGAGCAGTGATTTATATTCACTAAATACCTGTGCATATCTCTACATCTCTATATGTATCTATGTAAGTGTAAGATCAAAAAGAATCTTTTGCTGTTTTTGTTTTAGTATAATCAAGAAGTTTAATGCCTCCATTTGACTGTGATTAAGGAGGATTTTTCCTACTAGTTGTCAGGCCTGGAAAGATTTGTAGGAAGGTCCAAACTAACTTTTGTTAGTGAGGCACTGGTTCTCAAGGGATGTGATGCCCTCTGACCTTAAAAAATGTATAAAGATTCTGAGATGGTGTTTGTTTGGCCAGAGAAGGACTCTGGGAAGCTGCTTAAGAAGTCCCCCAGCTTAGAAAACCCAGGTGTTGGTCCTTCCCTTTCCTGTAATTATGGTCAGACTATTGGGGTCCAACTGCTGTATTCAGTCAGAGGAAGCCATGTCTGTTGATATTCAGTTTCTCTGTATTTTCTTTGAAGTTCAAAGTGCTGACTCTCCTGAACTAGATAAATGATACATGTGCTTGATTAAAGTGATTGTTAATGCCTCAAAAGTTGCCTTTTCTTTTTATGAATGCAGTTCTAAGAACCTGTGATAGCAAGTTCCCCTGTGTATGTTGGGGTGCTTACTGTTACAATATGTGTATATATATATATATATATATATATATATATATATATATATATATGTGAATTTGTATATATGTATATGTGTGTAGATACATGTATACACACAAACCCACACATATATATTATATATGTATATATGTATACGTATATATAATATTTATATATATATATATATATATATATCTTCTATGGTAGAGGTGATTCAATAGTCCAATAAACAGAGAAGACATCACGCTCTCAGAAGAAAAAAACCACAAAGCACCCACACAGTATATTCACCCACATATTTAAATGAAACAACATAAAAGTATGTTTGTGACTTAACAAAAGCAACTTTACTTTTTTAGGGGGTAACTATTTGGTAAAAACATCAACAGATATCACTCTTCTCCACACACACTATGGTTCACACAATATGGTTATCTTTCTATTGCTCACTCACAACATTCCAGCTCCTATCTCATCAGGTATCCCCTATGCCTGAGATTCAGTCCCTTCTTAACTGTGTCCAAATTGATAGATACTTTTTTCAGGGCTCAGCTGAGATATCATTTCTAAGACAAGGACTGGTACTACTAATACTAGTTCTCCTCCCCCAATAACTTTGTATCTATTTATATTCACATATTTTTCCTCTTGCTAGACTATCAGCTCCTTGAGGGCAGGGAGCATTTTCACATTTGTCTTTATATCATCAGCTTCTGGCATTGTTTTTGGCATTTAGTCACACTGAATAAATGCTTGTACCAAGGATCAACTGCTAGAGGTATAGGTTTGAACTTTAATAAGTTCAGACAATGTCCTTTGTAACCTAATTCTGTTCCTGTTTATTTTGTTTTCATTGATCTTTTTGTAATCAGTGAAAATATTGTTCTTTTGACTCTGCCTTCTTTGTGATTATGCTCTCCAGGTTTTCTTATATTACTTTTTTTTCTTATAATATGCAGGAATTTGTTTAACCATTTCCCAGTCTTTGACTACCTTGTCAGTTTCCCACTTGCTTGTTAAAAAATAGTATTGCTATGAACAGTTTTATACAGATTTCTTTTCATTCAATAACCTCTTTAGAAATACAATTGTAGGGGCTGGAATTTCTAGGTCCAACAACATGAAAAATCTTTAACTTTTATTAGAAAATTCCAAATTGTTTTCCAAAAATCAGTGCGCCAATTCACCATTCCATCACTATTGAATTAGCATTCCTATGGTCCCCTAGCTCCACCAATTTTTAAATTTTGAATATTTCCATATTTTAACAGAAAAAAAGATCTTTTAGAAATTTAATAATAAAGTATTCTCTGCACCAATGACAGCTTAGTTATCTCATCTGAACTTTAACATTAAACTCTATATTGTGTGAGAAAGTAGAAATGACACTAAACATAACAGTGATGAGAAAAGCAGCTGACTGGATCAAGTATACTCAGGGGAAGTCCATGTTGAAGGTGACACAATTTTGAATTTGTTGAAGGATTTATTCACCAGAGAGAGGAAATGATTCCAAGTGATTGGGAAGAAAATAAGAGATTTTATTATCACACACGCGCGCGTGCACACGCATACAAAATGAAGGAAATAATACTAATAAGAGAAGGAGCTAGAGCCTAAACCTTAGCCTAACTGTTTACTGTATATGGATTTTCAGGGGAAAGTGAAGAAATCTATTTCCATGGTGAAATATAATTGCCTAGTCAACAGTTCTACAAACTACATTACATTTTGCTGGGATTTTAGCCATGATCTTTCAATAAAGCATAACAGAATAAGGTCAATTGCTTTTTGTCAGTGCATACTTCTAGGTGCTTTGTATTTAGTGTTTCATTTTGTGTGGGAAATAAATGTCTGTCCCATACCAGATTCAGACTGAATATTAAAGTGCAGTTAGATAGTAAAGTAGATAAGAGAAGACTTGGAAGAAGGATAATCGGAGTTCAAATCTGATCACAGATATTTCCTAGGTATGTGACCCTGGGTAAATAACTTGTCTTTGACCAGCCTCAATTTCCACATCTGTAAAATGAGAATAACAGTAGGTAGCACTTACCTCCAAGGACTATTATGAGAGTCAAATGACATTGTGTATGTAAAGTTCTTTGCAAAACTCAGGGTACCAAATAAATAGTAGCTATTATTTTTATTTACTGTTATTGTTCCATTGAGAACCTTTCCACTTCTTCACCTTGGAGACTTTCCAGATATAAGACAACTTTGAATCTTAAAGCATTTGCCCACCTTGGGGAACCAGGATTGGAGTTAATGAGATAAGGAGTATGAAAGAGTGAGCCTACCCACTCTCATTGAAGGCCAGGTTCCCCAAGGGTCAATGTTGTCCATATGGTGTGTGTGGGTCCAGAGTACAGGGACCCTTAGTGGAGGTGGAGATACAAGGACTCCAAAATTAGCTCTTAATTAGCATCTATAAAAATTTAAATTATGCCTCTTTTTTCATTACAACACATTTTTCTGTGACAGTTTCCCCCCAAAGAAACTGGATAATATTTACTTCCAAAGATAACTCTAAATTTTCTGATTACTCTACTTCTCCATAGGAATCTGATTAATGAAACAATGAGTATCAGGTTGCACGTCAACCCAGTGATATAAATCAGTTCTATTTACAAATTCGAAGTAAAGCATAAAAAAAATCTCTGGAGCTAGGGGGTTGATGACCTTTTAAACTGTAAAATGTGTTAACAGCAATAAATTCCATTTCCTTAGTTCAAAGGGCATTTGATGATGTCCTCCTCTGGGAAGGTCACTTCAGCTCATCATGGAATGATAAACAAGGCAACCCTGTAACATCCACCCCACAGTGAAAAGAGACACCTGCTGCCAGGATTGTGAGACAACATAAGGGAATCCTCCAGATGTTGGAGTTTCCTGTTCTCCAACAGGATGATGGGGACTATTTTCTTACTCTGAAGCAAACAAACTCACCAGCTACAAAGCTTCCCGTGCAGCAGAGCTTGAGATTTATGATATGATGTATTACTGAAAGAGCAGTTAAGGTCACTACTAAGTAAATCATTTCATAGACTAAAGTGATCACTAAGAACTACAATGGTTTTCAGTGGACAAACTATGTCATTTTCAATTTTTTTAATGGACCAATAATCTGTTGATGAATCAAAAGCTGCAAAGTAATATGAGTAGTTTGGTGCACATAGATGTCTATAAAAAGAGTTATTTTAATGGTCCATTTCTAAACAAAAAAGAGGAGAAGAAACAGAGTTAATACAGAGAAAGAGATAGATACAGAGTAAAAAGAAGAGAGAGGAGGGGGGGAGAGACAGAGAAACAGAGACAGAAACTGAGAGATACAGAGAGAGACAGAGATAGAGAGATAGACAGAGAGACAGAAAGACAGAAACAGACAGAGAGACAGACAGAACCATTTGCTTTAAATAAAACCTTTCTAGAATTTTTAGTTTAAGAACTTTTCCACCCTATCCCTATGAGCGTTCTTTTATTTGCACATTATCTGTTAAAAACAAGAACAATTAGCATTTTTCTTGAGTTTTAAAGTTTGCAAAATGCTTTACATATGTTAACTCATTTGATCTTCATAAGATCTCAGAGAGAAAAGCCTTATTGTTATTTCCATTCCACAGAGGAAGAAACTCTGGAAGGGAGAGGGGAAGTAAATTCCCCAAGATCATATAGTTACCATCCATCTGAAACTCGGTTCAAATCCAGCTCTGCCTGATTCCAAGTATCATACTCTCATCGTCCTGAAATTCCAGTGTTTGTTGTTCTTGTACTGATATAAACTATATGAACATTTTCTTTGACGTCCATCTAGCTCATAACTGATGTTCATTTAGTATTTACAAGTTATTTAATATCTTTCATTCATTACAATGCATAAAGTGCTTTTAAGAAAATTATAGTAGGGAAGTGGATTCAAGATAGGAAGGACTCACTAAAATTCTCCCAAAGTCCCTTTTAAACCATGTTAAGATAACCCCTCACAAGTAGCAAAAAAAAATAAAAATAAAAAAGGATGTGATTTTCCAACCCAAGACAACTTAGAACATTGGCAGGAAAGGTCTGTATTACTGGAGAGAGAGTACAATGAAGACCACAGTGGGTCATGCCAGGACAAGCCATGCTGTGGCAAGCCAGCAGCAGACCTTGAGTGTGACTGAATCAGTAGCAGTGGCTTCCAGAGCTCTCAGCCCAGAATAAGTAAGGGGGTCATACAACTGCTCAGAAAGAGATTACAGAGGGCACTTTGCTGGCATAGAAAGCCAGCATTGTTCATATCAGATTCCATGACGCAGTCTCAGGGCAAAGGAAAGCACCAGCAGGGGAGGAAATCTTGGGCATATTTCCAACTCAGAAGAAAGGAGTTCTTGTGATCAATTTCGGGCCAGAGCAGAGGCCAAGAGAGCAGTGACCACACCTCTCCTTAGGTTATAACACTGTGGAGGGACTGAATATTTACAGTCCTCCAGAATTAGTTCTGAAAACAGTAGCATGGAAAACCTAAAACTTGGGTCACTGCTTCTTCGACTCTGTGGACAGAGTAAAACTTCAACATAAAATGAACAGTTAAGAAATAGGCTGGAAAAATGAGCAAAAAAAGAAAAAAGATCTGAATATGGAAAAACTACTATATTGATAAAGAAGACCAAGAAAGAAACTAAGAAGATAAAAATGTCAAAATAGCTACAGGCAAAACGACACACACACACACACACACACACATACACACACACACACAAATGTGAATTGGATACAGGCTCGACAAGAGTCCCTGGGAAAGGTCAAAAATTATTTTACAAGTCAAATAAGAGAAATACATGGGAAATCTGGAAAACAGAGAGTAATGCAAGACAATTATGAAAAGAAAAGCAACATGAATGCTTCAACCTTATTCTCATTGGAATTGATTCAAAAATTAGGTACAGAAATACAATTTTTTAATTTAAATTTTCAAAATTCATTTCCACAAAATTTTGAGTTCCAAATTTTCTCCTTCTCTCTCCTCTTCCCTTACCCCAAAATGACTTGCATTCTGATTACCTCTTCCAGCAATCTGATCTTCCTTCTAATGCCCCTCCCTTTCCTTAGCCTCATCTTCACTCTTGTCCTGTAGGACAAGTTAAAATTCTATACCCCATTACCTGTATTTCTTATTTTCTAGTTGTAAGCAAAAACAATTCTCAACTTTTGTCCATAAAGTTTTGAGTTCCAACTTCTCTTCCTTCATCCCTCCCTACCCATCCCCAGTGACAAAGCAAGCAATTCAATATGGGTTATATATGTGTAGTTTTGCAAATGACTTCCATAATAGTCATGTTGTATAAGACTGACTATATTTCCCTCCATCCTATCCTGCCCCCCCATTTCTTGTATTCTCTCTTTTGACCTTGTCCCACCTCAGGAGTGTTTACTTCTAATTGTTCCCTTCTCCCATTTGTCCTCCCTTTCATCATCTGCCCCCACCCTGCTAATCCCCTTCTCCCCTAGTGTAAGATAGGTTTTCATAACAAATTGAGTGTGCATGTTATTCTTTCCTTGAGCCAGATGTGATGAGAGTAAGTTTTACTTTTTCCCTCTCACCTTCTCCTTTCCCCTCGATTGAAAAAGCTTTTTCTTGTCTCTTTATGAGAGATAATTTGCCCCATTCCATTTCTCACTTTCTCCTTCCAATATATTCCTCTTTCATCTCTTAATTTTATTTTTTTTAGATATGATCACTTCCTATTCAACTCACCCTGTGCTCTCTGTCTCTCTCTATCTCTCTGTCTCTCTCTCTCAGCATTTTTTTGGGGTCTCCTTTAGCAAGCTGTTGACTTGTTTTTCATGATTTTCTTGCATTGCTCTCGTTTCTCTTCCCAATTTTTCCTCCACATCTCTTACTTCATTTTCAAAATCATTTTTAAACTCTTCCATGGCCTCAGCCCATTGCATATTTATTTATTGCATTTTATTATACTATATTTATTTTGTTCAATAAACAATGTTGCTTATAAAGTTTAGCACCAGAAAATCCAAGTATCTCCCCTAGAGAGTAAAAAAATCATGTTACCAGGCTAGAGATGTTTATTATTTACAGTAAATTGCTTTAAATTGTTTAGTCTCTATTCTGTCCTCCAGTTCTATATCTTCAACTACTTATTAATATTCCAAATGAGATATTCCAGAAACATCTCAAATTGCAAATTGTCTAAACAGAACTTATTGTCTTCCCCCACTTCCCCCCCACACTTGTCCCCTCTTCCCTCCCACCCCCAAAGCCTAATCCTCTTCTGACTTTACCCAGTTCTGTTGAGGGCAGAGCTTCCAGTTGCTCATTTCCCAAACATTTAGGTTCCTAACCTCATAGTCATACTCAATTCCTCACTCACACTCATTCCACTTATCCAATGAGTTGCCAAATCTTATTACTTCCTGTATCTACAATCTCTCTCTCTATTTTTTTGTTTATTAAATTTATTTATTTAACTTTTTACATTTATTTCCACAAAATTTTGGGTTCCAAATTTTCTCCCCATTTGTCCCTCCCCCCTCCCCAATACATTGAGCATTCCAATTACCCATATCACCAATCTGCCCTCTCTCCTTTCATCCCTCCCTTCCCTTACCCCATCTGCTCTTTTGTCCTGTAGGGCCAGATAACTTTCTATTCCCCATTACCTGTATTTCTTATTTCCAAGTAGCAGGAAAAATACTCAATGGCTGTTCCTTAAACTTTGAGTTCCAATTTCTCCCCATTCCTCCCTCCCCACCCATTCCCTTGGGAAGGCAGGCAATTCAATATAGGCCATATCTGTGTAGTTTTGCAAATGACTTCCATAATAGTCGTGTTGTGTAAGACTGACTATATTTCCCTCCATCCTATCCTGCCCCCCATTGCTTCTATTCTCTCTTTTGATCCTGTCCCTCCCTAGGTGTTGACTTTAAATT
>JAQQSK010005367.1:0-14939 GCA_028658325.1 Potorous gilbertii
CCTTCCTTCTTCCTTTCTTCCTCCCTCCCTCCCTACCTCCCTCCCTTCCTTCCTCCCTCCCTCCCTTCCCTCTTTCTTTCCAGGGTTGTTATGAAGATCAAAGAGATGATATTTATGAGGACTTGTCACAGTATCTGGCACATAGCAGGGGCTACAAATATGCTTATTCCCTTTCTTACCACCCTCCCCAATGGCAGTCCCTAATCACCCATTGCCTGTTGGACCTTTCAAACTACCTCTCCAATGAGATGTTCCAGAGACATTTTTAACTCCACATATCCACAACTGCCCTTATTTCCTGTCCTCCCAAACCCTCTCCTTTTCTCGATTTCCCTATCTCCATTCCCTCTCCTCCCAGCTATAGTCCAGATTTATAACTTTGCCATCATCATCGACTCTTCCCTCCATCCTATGGAGCCGATCAGCTGCCAGAACTCATGGTTTCTGCCTCCATAACATCTTCCTATCTGACCTTCTGTCCACTCATAGGCCATCCTTTAGTTCAACTCCTCATGACCTTGTGCCTAGATTATTGCAACAGCCTCCTAGTTGGTCTCGCTGGTATGTAGGGTATGTTCAGGGAAGACTGGGGGCTGCCAAGCCCTTTTCAGGGATGATTTCTACTTTTGGTATTTACCTATCACCTTACTGTCACCTGTGGCTCCAAGAAACTGTAACATGCACAACGGCCTGGCTGCGGTAAAATGTTTTGGCAAATGGACTAAACCAGGTTGAGGGAGACTGAGGGGGGTCAAACCCAAGCATGTGGAATGGGTGAATGAGAACAATTTGTTCCAGTAGCCATGAAGGCAGCCGAAGCAGGCACTGTGGAGTGCTTAGAGCTTGGTTAGATATTGAAGATGCCAAGGTCATCCTCTGCATCTTGAGCCATCACCAGTCATCTTGATTCTGTTATGCCATTGTACTATGACAACTTTGGAAGACAGAGTGAGGCCAATGACTTCAGGCAACTTCGGGCTCATTTTTTATAGCACAATAGTATTCCATGACATTCATATACCACAACTTGTTCAGCCATTCCCCAATGGATGGGCATCCCCTCAATTCCAATTCTTTGTTACAACAAAAAGAGCTACTATAAATATTTTTGTACAAATAGGTCCTTTTCCCTTTTCTTTGATCTCTTTGGGATACAAACCTAGTAGTAGTAATGCTGGATCAAAGGGTATGCCAAGTTTGGTTGCCTTTGGGCATGCTGTGTTCTATGAGCAGAGCCATTCCAAATGTTTATGTGGACCATTTGTGCTAAACCTATGGTAGAGCTGATTGGCCACAATTGGACACACTGTACCTTGACTCCAATGTAGTGATGTCATTTTGGTCTTCTTCAGGAACAAAGGACAAGCACCAAAGTTGGTCTCTCTGCTCCAGTCTGTCCACCACAGTGTTCCCAGAGTATTTTCCTTAGGGCAGGTCTGACTGTGTGACTCCCCTACTGCATCAGCACCAGTGGCTTCCCCTTGCAAGTAAGAGCCATGGAGACTCCTTCACAACATGGGCCCCATCTATCTTTCCAATCTCATTCACTATTACTCACTCCCCTGCTCATCCTCAGGGACCTGGCCAAGCTGCAGTTTTTTTTTATTCCTTACCCATGGCATTTCATCTCCCATCGGTCCCAGTGCCCTCACTGCCTTCTTTCTTACCTCCACCTGGTAGAGTCTTAGCTCAACCACTATCTTCTACATAAAACTTCTGATTTCCTCAACTGCTACAGCTCTCCCCACCAAATTGTCTTGTATTTAACTACTCTCCCTTCTCTCTGTCCTTCTCTATCTCTCTCCTCTCCCTCCTCCTCTTCTCTCTCTGTCTCTCTCCCCCTCTTCCTGTCCTTCCCTCTTGCCCTTTCTCCCTCCTTTTTTTCCTTCCTCTCCCTTTTCTCTCTTTCTTTCTGTTTTTCTCTCCTTCCCTTCCCCCGTCTCTCCTGCTATATCTATCTGTCTTTCTCTGTCCATCTTTCTGTCTCCATATATACGTATATATACATATATGTGCATGTATATGTAGACATAAATACAGATATACACATATGTTTGCATTTATTGACTTTTTTCTGCTGTGTTTGCTTATATATTTCCTTGTCTCCTCCATTAGAATGTGAGTTCCCTGGGAGTAGGGACCATTTCACTCTGACCTAGAGACTGGCATTTAGTAGGCTTGTTGATCAATCACCCTGTTTTATGGCTGAATCATTTAACACACACATAAATAACTATAATATAAATCAGTCCATTAGAGGGGCCACCTATCTACTATTCTAGAATAGAATGTGTTCCCACCTCTGGAGTGGATGAGTAGAATTTGGGCCAAATCCTCAAGAGAAGTCCTTGACTGAGTAGTACACAGCCTTTTTGTCCCCTAGTAACTCAGGCAGACAAATGGAGTCACTAAGTTATTTAAACCTATTAATTATGCTGGTAGAAAAATTAAAACTGACATCCAGAAACCCAGACAGAATTGACCGTATTTTAAAACACGTCTTAGCATTTCCCGTTCTTGCCAGAACCAGTAGAGAAGGGAGGTATTCAGCACACTGAGAGGCATAGCCATATCAACGCATAACAGTGAGCTCTACTGCACCTCCTGCCCAAGATTTCCAAGATAGGGAAGGTTCAGAATGATGTTTCCTGATCTGTTTTCTGGACCTTAAACATGGCATATGCTCTCCTGCCTCCAAGGCTTTGCTCATGCTGTTCCCTGGGCCTGGAATGCCCACTCATCCTATTAATGGTCTGGTGGAATGCTACTTTGTCCATGAAAACTCTCATGACTATGACCGTAACACAGACCACTAGGACTTGGTTACAGTTTGGAATCGTGGAAAGAGAATTTGCCTTGACATCAGGACAGACCCTGAGCATCACTGGAATGTCTCCCTCCTCCAACACCAGAGAGCTCTAGGCCCTAGGTTCCCTTCTCAAGCCTGGTCCCCAGCTTTCAATGGAGATAATGAATAGGACGTGTTGCAGCTCCCTCCTAAGGCTGTAGAGTGCTCTGAAAAGTGAGGACAGCACATCTCCAAGGGAAGCTGCCCTGGCCCCTCCTAACTGCTCAGTGACAGTATTGGGGGAGGAAGGAGTAGGACAGAGGATCAGGTCAGAGGGTTATTATAATTGTTCCTGTCCTGTCCATGAGGACAGAGACAGTGCCTCATAGCGTGACCTTGTCTTGGGGTCCAGCACTGCACTTTGCCCAGGGCATATGCTCCCTCAGGTAGAAAAGAATAACCCTCTCCCCCCTACCCTCCAGCTCTTTCTCTGGTACCCAAAGGCACAGGATACATTGCTAAGAAATCGCAGGGAGGAGACAGAGTTACTTCTTCAAGGCCAGAGATTCTTGTTTCCTAGAACTGCAGAGAGACTTGAGGGCAGGGGGTTGTCAAGTTCCCTGATTCAGTAGGACATCTCTGGGAACTTCTGTCATTTTCTTACTGACTTGAGGGGAGTGGACTTGGAGGGTGTAGAAATCTCTCTGTCCTCATTAGGCCTCATTTCGGCCTCTCTCAGATGATGAAATTAAGGGCTTGAGATGGGAAGTGATGGGGCCACGGTCACAGAGCTTCAGGGTCCACACAAGAAAGGGTGCTCTCTTAACTCTGACACACTTCACCCAGCCACACACCCCCAGCTCCATCAATCTCATTCATCTTTGCAGAAGTGACAAGGTGCGCAGAGTTCCCTAATTTCTTGAATAGTTACTTATTTAAAGGTTTGCTGTCCTCCCCAATTTGTGCTGGGGAGCATCCAAAGTTTAAAAAAAGGAATTATTCCTACTGAGCTTACAAGCTGGTTGAGAGGGTAAGACACCAGTTCAGAGCATTGTAATATGGAGTAAACCACAAGCACATTAGCCAGTTGTAGAACAGCCTTGTAGGTGGGGAGGTAGGGGCAGGTTGTAAAATGATGCCTGTTTTCTAGGGTCATGAGCCTGACCTTGGGACCCAAGGCATGAGACATTTGAAAATCCTGGTTTCTGAAATACAGCAGTGTTTACAGGGACACTCTACTGAATGCTGACTAAAGGGTCAAGCCTCTCTGCCTTTAAGTCTGCCTTCTGTTACCTTTAGACTGATTCAATCACAAGTTCAAGTACAAATTTATAATTTGCCTTTGTGATGCACCCTCCCCCTTGTTCCCAACCCCCAAACTCTAGTCATCCATAAGGTCTGAGACAGATTGGAGGCAAGTATGGTAGTTGTCTGAGCCTAAGACAACCTGGGATGAGAGTGTGTGTGTTGGGGGGTGATCTAAGATCTATTCAGAGCAGAGAGACCCCAGCTAGATTTGCTGGAGGCCAGGCAGCCCGGGTGGGGAGCCCCTGTGCTGTGGCCCCATCAGGCAGCCAATGCTTAGTCAGCTGGGGCCTGCAGTTACCCTACCCCACCCCCAAGCCCCTTTGTTGTCCTACTTGTAGGGTGGGGCTGAAAATTGCTGAATTTTTAATCCGATAAAACTCCTCCCTTGCTCAGTCTACAGACGTGTCTATAATCCTGCCTCTTAGAAAATGTTGCCAAACTCTCAGCCACTCTGGTCAGTGGGGAGCAGTTTGTGACTGCCCTCCTTAGGAGAGTGTTACCAGCATCCCTCATGATTGTGAGCAGGCATTTAAGCCCCTTCCCTCCTCCAGGTTTGGAGGCACAGTGTCCTCAGTCTATAGGCCGCCCTTGGGCAGCCTGTTGCCTCCCTTTCCTTTGAAGCTTCCCTAGACACGGTCACCCTCTCTCTGGGCGGGGCCAGGAAGCCTGGGCTTGAGAGTCTTTCTGGATCAGCCTAGGATCTGGGTCTGCTGGTGGGATGACCTGATTGATGACTGTGCACTTCCATCTTAACCTCTAGTGTCTTTGGCCATCCTTGATGAGGATCCCGCCAGCTTGCATCATGTCAGCCTTTTCTACATGGCAGGGGAGGAAGGGATGGCAACTTCTGCTTTGTCTCAGAGCCCTACACACTTGTTTTGCTCTGACTTGAGGACTCAGAAGGAAAATCTACTACTTTAAAGGTCTTAGAAACTGCTCACTTCACTGGGTCTCATTTTCCCAGATTGGTTGGACCGTTTCTTGTGAGAATCCCTTTTCTGGGATGTTACTGGGATGTTAGACATTCTTCTGCATCCTGAACGTGCCATCTCTGGCTTTGAGGAAGCTCCAGGGCACAGTGGAGAGGGCCCAGATCCTGTCTACCTCCTCTACAATGAGGGATTGGAGGTGGTGGTTTCTGAGGCCTCTTCCCACTCTGCATTTTGTAAGGAGCACAGACCTGGAATGAGAGCAGAAGGATCCTGGTGACCTTGCTCGTGTCCTGGCAGGCCAAGGCGTAAGGCAGGGCACCCCAGTTTAGACTCACGGTTTTCAGTCATTGAAGAAAATGCCACATGAGAGAAGGCTTAGAGAAAAATAAGGTTTGGACCTCAAGAGGAGAACCTCCCCAAATAGAGTCTAAATCTCTTTTAGAGCACCGTGTCCTCTAGCTTCTGTTAGAAGATTCCCAGTGTCTGAGGACTTAGTACTTCCCAAGGCTGTTAGGGTTCTGGTAGCTGCACTCCTAGGCCTTCCCCTTCTCTCCCTAAGCTAAATACCTTCAGGTTGACAGTCTAAGCCCTGGTCAAAGCAATGCTTTTCAGGACTCAGTGAAGCAGCTCTGCCTCCTGCTGCTGCAGTGCTGCTCTCACCAACACAAAGGTGTGGCTCCATGTGTTGCTCTGTGTGTCTTCCTGTTGATGTCATGGGATCTCCCAGAAGACAGGCACTCAGCACATCACCAGAGCAGACTGACCTGAGAACCATGGGGACATAGTCTTGTTCACCATCCACTGACTGCTCTTGGATATACAGATGCTCACACGTGATCACCCCACCCCCATGACCAGCACCCTTCGCAAGCTGTTATTAAGTCTGTTGCTGTTGACAACATGGGAGAGAAAAAATAAGATTAAAAATAGCACCTACTGTGTGCTGGTCATTTTGCTCAGTGCTTTAAAATTATCATCTGATTTGATCCTTAATACAACCCTGGGAGGTAGGTGCAATTGTTATTCCTATTTTACAGGTGAGGAATCTGAGGCACACAGAAATGAAATGACTTGTCCAGGGCCACACAGCTAGGAAGTATCTGAGGCAAGATTAGAACTCAGATCTTCTTGGCTCCTGGTCTAGTCATTTATCCACTGTGCCACCTAGCTATCTTCTTGACCTTCCGTATTGCTAAGCACTGCCAGCCATAAGAATTATGCCCCTACCATTATCTATGGCCTTGTCCAGATGGAATAAAAGGTCACCAGAATGATGTCCATTTCCATAGAGGAGTGATACCATTAGCAGGGCTTTCTGGTAGTAATAAATGGGCTAGGTTAGGCAGCTAGGTGATGCAGTAGATAGAGCACCAGTGCAGGAGTCAGGAGGACCTGAGTTCAAATCTCACCTCAGACACTTGACACTCACTAGCTGTGTGACCTTGGGCAAGTCACTTAACCCCAATTGCCTCATCCTGGGTCATCTCCAGTCATCCTGATGAATATCTGGTCACTGGATTCAGATGGTTCTGGAGGAGAAGTGAGACTAGTGACCTGCATAGCCCTCCTTCACTCAAAAAACAAAGTCAAGTGCAAGTCATGTCATTTCTCTGATGGCATGGTCTTCTTTGGCAACGAAGGATGAACACACACAAATGGGCTAGGAGTGTAAATTAGGATCATAGACTGAGATTTGAAAGGGACCTTCCCCTAGTCAGGTCAAGTCAGCAAGTGTTTATTAAGGGCTGACGGTATGCCATGCACTGTGCTAAGCACTGGGGGTGCAAAGAGAGACAAAAAACAGTCCCTGCCCTCAAGGAGCTTCTAGTCTAATGGGGGAGATCACATGAAAACACTAGGAACCTATGAGCTGGGATGCAGAATGAACTGGGGTGTTTCCAGAGGAATGAACATTCAGAGCTAGGGAAAACTTGGTGCAGAACATGGCCTGGGGAATAGACAGCCAGGGAGAATGCCCCAGTTGGGAGATGGAAAACCCTGTGAGGAACAGTAAAGAGACCGGGGCCCCAGATCAGCAAACTGAGGCAGACAAAGGCCGAGTGATTTGCTTAGGGTCACACAGCTAACACCATGTCTGGAGAACTTTCCATCTCTAAGTTCAGAATGCTATTACCCCTAGCTTATGTTGCCCCAAAATAGGAGAATTTGCCGCAGTCATTTGTCTCTTTCTGCCTTACCTAGATTTGAGGAGGCTCCCAGGCAGCCCCTTCCTGATAAATTCACTGCTCACCCTGTAACATCTCCTAAAGAGCCTGCCAAAGGGAAAAACAAACTAGCTGGGTGATGGCCTCCTGCTTAGATCTGTCTCTTGTTTCTTTCCAGCTGAATGGCCTTGTTATAGGCATCTCAGAATGACCTGAAGGCTCTAAACCCTGATTTCAGTTACCAAAACTTTTCCATTTCTTTCGCTGGAGTCTTAGGAAAGTGAGAGGATGGTCTGCTTTGTAACGGAATACTGGATTTCATCAGGGCAACCCCTCCCACCCTGTGCCTGATGCAAATGTGCCTCCTCCACAACTTCCTGAGTTGATAAGACCAAAGAAAATTCAGAGCTTCTGCCCCTTTTCCAAGTGGCTCCTCAAATGTTAGGCACACAGCCAGGTATTAGGTCTTAAAGCCTTTATAAGTTGGCGGGACCCATCTGAGCCTTGTGTTTCGTGGGCTTTGAGGCAAAAAGTGGAATCCTAAGACTTCATCCCGAAATGATGGGGACGTGTGAACTTTTAAAAATTAGAAACAGTAAGGAAGAGAGAAAGTCTCAACTGAAATGGCTTTATTTCCACTTGTCCAGGGCCTGAGATCTAAGGGGGCCAGATGCACTGGACATGCAGAGTTTAGCATCCTCTTGGGTGAAGAACAGTTAGGAGCACAAACCACAACGAGTGGGGAGAGTAGAGCTGGGCTAGACCAGGGTGGGCCTGAACCTGTGAAGGAAACCGAGGACGTTTGGATTGGCCCTTTTCTCTGCCATTTCTTCTTTGTGTATTTACCCTATCTCCACATCCTGTTCACCTCTCTCTGCCTTGTTCATTGCCATACAGCCATTACTGACACAAAACGCTTGTTTATGGAATCGACCTTGGCATGGTCAGTCCCTCTGATCGATATGCCCATGGGCATATAACTGCTGCTTGTGTTTACTAACTGTGGGAGCTGAGAGCTCTTGGATGAGGCAAAACTGGAGACCTCTTAGAGATGCAATATCAGTGCAAATGAGGAGAAAAATTAGGATGGAAGAGTATGGATGTGGGAGTTAGGAGACCTATATTTCAGTTCCAGCTCCAGGACTTTCTAGCTGTGTGCCCTTGGTCGAGTCCCTTCTCTGATCCTCTCTCTCGCCTTTTTTTTTTATGAATACATTTTGTTTAAAATCACAAATCTTTTATTCTGAGTAGTTCCAAAAAGTAAACAGACAAATGCCCATTTTGGGGGGGCCTGGGATTAGACATTTGAACTTAACACTTCTTTCTTGTTTTATTCAATAATTGTGTATCCAGAAAGTTACTGTAAATTGAATCCTATTTTAAATGAACCAGGAATATATTGTTGGGCTGATCATTTCTGAGATTCCTTCCATAGCTGAAAACCTATGATTCTTTCAGTCCAATAATGAACAAGTGTATATTAAGCATGTACTTATCATGTTTGTTCTGTCTGCGGGAAGACCACCAGTGATGGGGAGCTCACTATCTGTCATGGTTGTACTGTCCTCTTTGGGGCAGCTTTTAGGAAGGTCTTCCCTTTTTAAAGCCAAAATATGCTTCTTTGCCACTTCTATGTGTTCTTCCTAGTTCTACCCCCTGAAAAACAAATCTAATGCATCTTCCACATGAGCATCCTTCAGGTCCTACCGGACACCTCTCATGACCTGCCTCAGTCAGGTTGACCATCTGTCTCCTGTTAGTTAATCCTTTCTGACTCCAGGATTCTGGGAGTTTACAGCTTATCATTTTTATTCTGGTCTCCCATTGTCTACGGCATTCCCCAGACTTGAGGAATCCTATCAAAAAATGAGCCTGTTTTCTCATACACAAAATGAGAATAATGTCTCACAAGGTTATGGAGAGGGAAAAATCCTTGGAAAAGAACTGTAGAAATGTGAGTTATTAAACCATCCTACCCCCTAGAAGAGCTCAGAGTTTTAGATCACAGATTTTCTTGTAACACATAGGGAAGTAATATAAGAATTACTACCTCCATTTTACAGGTAAGGAAACCAAGGCTAAAACTCCTTAAGGAATTCGCCCAAAGTCTCATGGCTAGTAAGCATAAAGGAAAGCTGCACCTCCCATCCCAGGTCACTCCAGAATGGGGTCACCTCCCCTCTACTGAATCAAGAAAGCCACCTCCTAGCATTCATTCCTTTAGAACAGGGGTAGAGAACATGCTGCCACATGTAGCCCTTTGACTGAGTTTGGATTCAGGTTCCAAAGAGATTTTAGACTAACATGGGATTGAATCTAACAGGATAAAAATCAGTAGGAATAAATGTAAAACCTTAGACTTGGGTTCAAAAAGTCAGTTCTGCAAGTATAAGATAGATATGGTGAAGTTAAATAGCATTTGGGGGCGTCAATAGGAGTCAGCAGTAACAGTCAAAAAAAGCTGATGTGATCTTGGTTTTCAGTAAGAGAAGTGGAACTTCCCAGAATAGAGAGGTAAGATCCCATTGCACACAGCCCTTGTGATCAGTTCTGGGGCCCACAGGTTAAGAAGGACATTGACTATCTGGAGAGTGGCCAGAGCAGGGGAGCTAGGAATGGTAAAGGGCCTGGTAGGAGCCTCCTGTCCTAGGAGGAAAGAACCGGGCCTGGTTAGCCCGGAGAAGAAGGCACTGGGGGGGCTGTGAGCATGATAGCTACCTGGTGTTTGCAGAATGATCATGTGAAGGGGAACTAGACTGAGGAACCCAGGGATGGACAAGGCCAAGAGTCAAATTGAGGTTTCTGTGATAGCAAAGGTTTCCCAACAACGATAGATATCGAAAAGTAGAGTGACATCTTCACTTTCATTGAAGCCCTTCCCTAAGAGGCAGAACCTCCCTAAGAACTGATGGGTTCTAGCAGGGATCCCTTCGTGGATTCCCCGGACTAAATGGCCGCTAAGATCCCTTTAACCTCTTGAATTCTTTCACTAAAGCAACAGTCCTTTATTACAACTTGTTTCAAGTCTCACACAAAGGAAGATTTTTAAGGCCTAGCAAGACATCTGGTAGCAGCAGAAAGAGGCAAAGATTGTTGTAGATGTGATGTCAATCAGGCCACATCAGGAGGAGGAGGGGAAGTCACCAGTGGTCCTGGGAGAGTCCTGTGTCCCCGGCATGGCAGGTTTTCATCAGGTGGCATCACTCCTTCTACTCAATAATCATAATTAGGAACTTTTCCTTCTCTGCCTACAAGCTTTCCCAGATCTCTTCTACCTTTAAAAAACCCTTACTAGATCTTACTGTCCCCTCAGCTACTGTTCTCTGTTCCTTTTCTTCCTTGGTCAAACCTGTTGAAAAAGCTACTCAGTCTCATTTTTGACACATCTCTTCCACACTATCAGTACTGTGGTTTCTGACTTCATCATGCCACTAAATTGCCAAATCAAATGACCTTTTCTCAGTCTTTATCTTCTTGACGTTTGCAACGTCTGACATTTTCGCCATTCTCTCCTCTGAACTCTCTGACTACTCCTTCTCTGCCTCCTTTGCTGGACCATCATCTCTGCCCTACTCAGTGACCATGGGTGTCCCCCTCAGGGCTCTGCTCTGGGCCCCCTTTTCTCTTTCCCTTTTCTCACCTGATAATCTCAGCAGTTTCCAAGGGTCCAGCTCTCATCTCCCAGCTCCCTATTCCCAGCCCAGTACCAGTCCCACCTCCTCAGCTGCCATCCTGTCGGCATCTCAAATTCAGTAGCCACAAAGCAGAACTCGTGATCCTTTCCCCTAGCCTTCCCCTCTGCCAAACTTCCCCACTGCTGTCAAGGACATGACTTCTTTTCCATCACTCAGGAGTGCAGCCTGGGTGTCACCCTGACCTTCTTACCCTTCTATCTCCCCACCATCCTTCAGATCCATCCCCTTCTCTCTTCTCACACAGCCGTCACCCTGGTCCAGGCCCTTATTGCCTTTGCCTTGGACTGTTGCAATAGCCTGATTGGTCTTTATGCTTCCTTCCAATTCATCTTTCAGACTTGGCCACCTCTGGCCTGTCTGATTCAGTCATACTAGCCGACCATCCCCTCTCTCACATGACCTTTGCTTTCTATGACTCTGCATCTGTTGTTTTAGTGTGCACAGAACATGCTTACTTCAAGCACTTATTAAGCACCTACTATGTGCTAGGCACTGTGCTGCATACTAAGGATACAAAGAAAGGGGAAATTAAAAACCTAGCCCCTGCCCTCCAGGAGTTCCCAGGCTAAGGGGGAAGACAACAAAATGTCTATGGAATAAACTGAAGATGAGCTGAGAGAGAAAAGGAGGATGAGGGAGGCTTCTTGCAGAAGGTGAGACTTTAGCTGAGACTTGAAGCCAGGAGGTGAGATACAGAGGTAGAGGTTTGGGGGCAGGGGTGAGGTGGAGGATGGGAGCCATCCTAGGGCTAGGGGGTGAGGAGGGTCTCATGTCTTTGTCTCATGAAACCTGAGGAGAAGAGGGAGGGATGAGAAGACCAGAAAGATGGGAAGGGATCAATGTTATAGACCTTTAAAAGCCAAGCAGAGAATTTGATATCTGATCCTGGAGGGAAGAAGAGGCTACCAGAGTTGATTGACTCAGGGCAGTGACATGGTCAGATTGGGCTTTTGGGGAAGATGGTGAGAGGAGTGTAGACTTGTAGACTCAAGTGTAGACTTGAGGCTGGGAAGCCTACCAGGGGATGCTTATCATGAGGGCCAGTACACTATGCTGAGTGCTGGATACAAAAATAAAATAAATAAATTTTTAAAAATCACTCTACTGGTGCTTCCCCTGTGCAGAGTTCTGCACCGTTCTTTTGGGATGCAAACAGCAAGTCAAACCCAGCCTTCAGGAAGCTTCCATCTGAGGGGGAGACAACCCATATAAGCCAGTTACCAACAAGACGAGTGAAGCCATAGGAAAGTAGGCTTACCCCTGCATCCAGTAGTAACATTGATCTGATTATAGTTTCGGAACTAAAAAGGGAATCTGAGGGCTGCATGTGATCTGGTGAGAATCCAGGGCTGAAGTGAAGCCTGGACCTAGATAGTGTACTCTCTGGGAAACTGAGGCTGGGGAGGGGATGAAAGGGTTAAACCCTGCAGGGCTTAGTTACTGGACTGGGAGGCCTGGAAACTGGTGAGAAAGGTGGGGGTGGGAGAATGAAATACCAAACTGGTACCTGGAGGAGCAAGACCTTGTTGAAAGCAAAAGTTTCTTTGCAAAGTCAAATTATGAACCTCCTCAGGCTCCACCTGTATGAGCATTTACAGGTGTATACACCCCCTTGAATTATAAACCGTTGAGGGCAGCACCCAGAATGTGAAAGTTGGAAGGGACCTCCCTGGTCACCTGGTTCAGTCATCACCATACTGCTTCCCTGCCCCCAGCGGTCCTCCACTTTCTGCTTGGATACCTCCAGGGAGAGATGCTCATTACCCCTCAGGAGCCCTACCCCTACTACTCCAACGGGGAGGAAAGTTTTCCTGACTTTAAGCCTAAACCTGCCTCTTTGTAGCTTCTCTTCATGGCTCCTGATTCTGCCCTTTGAAGCTGAACCAAACAAGTCTAATCCCTCCTCAGCAGGACAGCCTTCCTATCATATCCCCCTGAGCCTCCTTTTCTCTGGGCTGACCAGGCCCAGAACTTTGACTTAGTGATGTTCCTGTGCTTTGAATTCAGGGCCCTTCTTTATCCTGACTGCCTTCATTTTATTCACTTTGATTTCTGTGTCCCCATTAGGCTCCTGGCACCTTGGGAGCACCTAATAAGCATTTGTTGAATGACTGGGTGCATGAATTAAAGAGATGAGATGAGGAGATTGAGACCCAGAGATGTTAGTTTGTCCAAAATGTTGTGTCGAGGCCATAATCGGAAACAGGCCTTCCATCTCCAAATTCCATGCACTTTCCTTCACTCCACAATGTTCCTTAACATGCCATGGGCTCCACTGGGATGCCTTAGTCCCTGAAAAGACTGAATGTTTATTGCCAGATCCTACAACACTCATTTTATTGCCAAGCCAGGCTTGGTGTTGATTCAGGAAAAGGGGTGATCTCTGTCTTCAAGAAGCTTCCAGTCTGGATGAGGACTGGAACTGATGTCCAGATATTTGATAAGCTTGATGATCCTGGGCTAACCCTGGTTTCATCATCTGGAAAATGGGAACAGCGCTTGGACTATTCACCTCTCAGGTTTCTGTGAGGAAAACACATTGTAAATCTGAAAGTGCTGAGTATATGCTGCCAGAATTAATGAGTGATTGGTGATAAAGTGGGTGATGTAGCCTTTTAAGGTGCTATAGGAATTAAGAGGAAGATGGAAGAGAAGAAACCTTGGGCAAATCACACCTTCTGGGTCTGGGCCTGTTTTCTCATCTCTAGACTGAGAGAGTTGAGCTAGACTGCTCTAGATCTAAAATCAAGAACTCTGAGTTTTGGTTGTAAAGAGGTGACAAGAAGGGTTAATAACTGGAGACAAGGACCACATGGTGATTTGGAGTGTAGGGACAGATGTCTGGACTCTGTAGGCTAATGAGGGCAGATTGGATGTGACTCACACAAAAAGCCCAGGACGAGTAGAAAACTGATTAGCTTCAGAAAGCCATCCTGCTCATTGCTGAAGAAGGACGAAAAGGTCTTTTGCCCTTGGACTCCACATTCCCACTGTTAGGTATATATACGCCAAAGATGGTAAAGACAGAAAAAAATGCTCCATGGTCACTGAAATATTAATTGTAACATTTTTCGGTGCAGCAGAGAACTGGAAACAAAGGAGATGCCCCTCTTCTAAATGAATTACAGTCAGCCAGTGTAAGAAACTGTGAATGTGAAGAATTCAGGATGGTGATGGAGTATCTAAAAGATCCAGAGTGGCCTTGAACCGCCCTGAGAGAGCTGGCCTTCCTTTTCATAGATAGGGAAATCTAAGATCCTCTGCACGCTGCCCAGAAAGCACAGATGGAATATCAGATTCCATTTGGGGTGCAATAATTGAAGAAGAACCCTGATAAGTTGGGGAGTGTTGGGGGGGAGGAAAACCAACTTGGAGTAGGGCCTTGAACCTATGCCAAGAGAAGATGGATGGAGGAAGCAGGCATATTTAAACTAAAGAGAGAGAATTAAGGTGTGTATGATGGCATCTTCAAATATTTGACCAGCTGTCTTGTGGAAGAGGGATCAGGCTCTTCTGTTTGATCACCATGGGAGCTCTCTGGGTAGAAGCTGCCACTGGGCAAATCTAGGTTTGAGATAAGGGAAGACTTCTGAAGAGTGAGGGCTGTTTGAAAGAGGGTCAGGCTGCCTGGGGGTTTGTGGGCTCCCCCTCACTTGAGGTCTTCAAGCAGAGGCAGGATGACTAGATAATAGAATTGGGCAGATTCCTTGGGTCCCTTTCACCTCTGAAAATTCTGGCTCTGTGCCCTCCCAAGCATGCAGAATTTGCCAGAGCACCCACCCCTAGCACATCATTTCCTCACCAGGATAAGGGCTCTGCCTGGGACTTTTGGGGAAGAAACATCCTATAAATAGGTGACTGGCAATTTTAGGAAGGAAGGAGCATTGTTTTTTTTTTTTAATTTTTTAATAAATTTATTTAACTTTTTACATTCATTTTCACAAGATTTTGGGTTCCAAAATTTTCTCCCCATTTGTCCCCTCCCCCCACCGCAGTACACTGAGCATTCTAATTTCCCCTGTCACCAATCTGCCCTCTCTTCTATCATCCC